>JZLH01S0131360.1:11829-24492 GCA_001188425.1 Eucidaris tribuloides
AAGTTAACACATCATTCATTTTATATTATTATATTCTGGAAGTAGCCACCTCTCTTATTATAACAGTAGGTGCAGCAGAAAAATAATAAAATGCTATCATTATCTGTGCAAACCTTTCATGAAATGTATCTACGGATACTTTTAATGTTATAAGGAAAGCAAGAATATGTGTATTTACAGATATGTAGTTGTACTGAAATAGAATCTGCGTATACGTGTTGTAAATGTGGTCACTTTGAACCAGATCTTAGTCTGATTAATCATAGTAAATAGTTATAGCCTTTTGTGCAACTTGGGATCAATTACACTTTTAGATGAAATAGTGTTGTATTTGAAACCAAGAATACTGGAACATGCTTTGCATGTATGGAAACTTGATCAAAATATATATTTTTGTCATTTCATAAACATTTTGATTAGTACCCCCACTTGCCTTATGCTGTTTTGGTGTTCTCTGTGATTATTGAAAAAAATGAGGTAAAATCGTATCAACAAAGCCTATTCATGGGGTTTGCATGATACTAGAATTTACACAAGTGTGTCATCGGAAGTAGAAAATCCAAAATGCAATTTGTCATACACACGACCAAAAGAATGATTGAGTAATATGCATACGAAAATCCTGACAAGTTTATTGCTTGATTGCAGTGATTGTCTTGAAGATGGCAGTGGTGGTGGTGATGGAGATGGTGATGGCTGTGGTTGTGGTAGTGGTTGTGGTGGTGGTGATGGTTGTGGAGATGGTGATGGTGGTGGTGGTGGTGGTAATGGTTGTGGAGGTGGTGATGGTGGTTGTGGAGGTGGTGATGGTGGTGGTGGAGGTGTTGGTGATGGTTGTGGAGGTGGTGATGGTGATGGTGGTGATGGTTGTGGAGGTGGTGATGGTGGTGGTGGAGGTGGTGGTGGTAGTGATGATTGTGGAGGTGGTGATAGTGGTGGCGGAGGTGTTCATGGTGGTGGTAGTGCTGGTTGTGATGGGTGAAGGTGGCGATGGCGGGATTGATGGTGGTGATGGTGATGGTGGTAGTGGTGGTAGTGGAGTGGTGGTGGTAGTGGTGGTTGTGGTGGTAGTGCTGGTGATGGTAGTGGTGATGGGTGAAGGTGTTGGTGGTAGTGATAGGGATGGGGCTGGTGGAAGTGATGATAATGTGTAGTGGTGATGGCGACAGTAATGGTGGTTGCGATGGTGATGGTAATTGCGGCTTGGATCGTACTTCGGTGATGGTAATGATGGTATACTGATGCTGATGGCTGTGGTGATGATGTGGTGATAGTGATGGTGATGGTGATGGTGATGTTGATGATGTGGTGATGGTGGTGGTGATGGCGATGGTGATATTTGCGATGGTAATGGGTGTAGAGGTACATGTACTTATGGGAATTCTGATGGTGGGGTGATGTTGATAGTGGAATGATTAGAGTGACGATCGTCGCTTATAGGGGTAATCAATTATATCATCGATACCGTTTTTTTATAATGATGTTTATTGTTACTACTGTATTGTAACCCCTCCCACACACACACACACACACACACACATCCATTACACGTGCACGCATTGAAACCGATGACATCCATTTTCCATATGAATTTTTACACGACAAGCGATGACACACACAGTATGGATACGCATCACTGAACCGATGACAGTCTGGAATTTTACTCGTAGAACCAATGACATGACAGAGACCTGTGAACTGATGACACTACCCTCTATATGCAAAAGCATGTAATTTGGGACTATCTGCTGCCAAAGTCTGGGAACCGTGACGTCATCGGTTGGGTTGGTGTCATCGGTTGTACAGTAACAATTTCATTCGTATGTCATTCGGTTTATATGCGTGCACGGAGTACACCACAACACACACACACACACACACACACACACACACACACACACACACACACACACACACCACACACACACACACACACACACACACACACACACAACATATATCACACCATACACATACGAGACAAGAGCTACATTGTGGGTGTTCCTGTATGTGCAGTGTGGGGTGTCCATAAGAGGTATAAAAACACATAGTGAGTGTATGATTTTAACCCACAATGCTGAAATATGCCCACAATGTAACCTCAGACTTATAACATACACCCACAATGTACCTCCTGCACGCCCCGCAACCATGGCGCAAATCCGTTTTCAAATGTCGGGGGGACATCACAATCAGGAATCTGCCCAACCATATTTTGCCAGCCAAAATTTTTCTAAACTGCCAAATTGCCAGCCAAACTATTTCTGACAAGCGGGGGGGGGGGGGGGCCGACCAAAAATCCATATTTTGCCAGCCAAAATTGTTCTAACCTGCCAAATTGCCAGCCAAACAATTTCTTGACAAGGGGGGGGGGGTGGGGGGCGCCGACCGAAACCTTATTTTGCCAGCAAAAATTTTTGTAACCTGCCAAATTGCAGCCAAACTATTTCTGACAAGCGGGGAGGGGGGGGGCCGACCAAAACCATATTTTGCCAGCCAAATATGTTCTACACCTGCCAAATTGCCAAAGCCAAAGCAATTTCTGACAAGCGGGGGGGGGGGGAGCGCCGTCCAAAACCATATTTTGCCAGCCAAAATTTTTCTAACCTGTCAAATTGCCAGCCAAATCACAGTTTTTTGGCATGCACATGCAAATTCGTGGGGGGGAAATTTGATATTGTGTCCCCCACCTTCAAAATCGTGGGGGGGGGGAAATGACCCCCCGTCCCCCCTGGATTTGCGCCCCTGCCCGCAACATACAATAGACACACAACACACAAAAGACCTACCACATCATTATGGGAGTAAAAAAAGAAAAAAACGGTTCACTTTAGCACGCCCGCTGTGTTGTTTTAAATCGTTTTAAAATGTTTCATTCTGGGGGTACCTCACAATGCCGAAATAAGCCCACAATGTAACCTCATACTTAAATATACACCCACAATGTACCCCCTGCACACTCACACACACACACACACACACACACACACACACACACACACACACACGCACACACACACACACACACACACACACACACACACACACACACACACACACACACACACACACACACACACACACACACACACACAAACACACACACACACACACACACACATACACACACATACACACCACACAGACATGCATACACAAACGCACAAACACATACACACGCACAAACAAACCCGCGCACACACACAGAGAGACACACGTCAATAATACATAGAAAATGTGCATATATTTCCCATTTCAAATAAGAATTTGTGATAAAATCTCATCATTCCAGGTATCCAATGTAAACCTATAAGTTTTATAAGTGATGAATGAGGGGCATCCCCATTGCGTTTGAAAAATACAAGAACAAGCTGTAATTACTGTCCTACTTGGTATATTATTGACACTTATTATAGGAGTACATTGTGAGTACAATTTTGTGCGAGCAACATGTTTAAAGCACCAGCTAACGATAAATTGAGATGAACCACGTTTGAAAAATATCATCTGGTGACTCTAATACCTCAGGCAAAGTCCAGGTTTATACTGGTAATACAACCCAGCAAAACGGGGTAATGGGTTAAAGTACCCGATAACAGTCAAACGAGAATAAACAGTCCGTGTGAGAGTTAGCATCTGTTAACATTACTAGCTAAGTCGTTCTTTCTTCCCCCTTTGACCGATTATAACGAACGCCGAATGTTTTGCTAGACTTAGTGCTATAAAACTGTCCTCTCCCTTACCTCTTCTTTCTTTCCCTTTCCCTTTCTTTTTTGTCTCGCCCATTTGAGGTGAAGGCGAGACTAACGGAACCAAATGACGTCCGTCCGTTGTCCGTCCGCCGTCCGTTATCCGTCACAAATGTTAAGGGCATTGTATAATAATGTTTCCAGTTTAAAAAAATCTGAGCTACATGATTTCCCATGCTACTAGTGTCTTTGATACGGTATAAAAATGAAGCCCTGAAAAAATACAGTGTAAAACAACCATTAAGTGCTTTAAAAAAGTGAAAATCATTGAAAGACCATTCCAACTTTCCCCCATAGACTACTGTGTTGCAGAATTTCCTATCGGCTGATATGAAATTAATGTGCCAATTTGTATCTGCACATATTGTACTATTGACATCATAACTGTCCAAATTTTGGTGTTCCAGGGTGTTTATTTGTCCATTCAAACACTGTCAGATAATGTCAGATAGCAAAGTTCGACAATTTTTTAAACGGGTCTTCCACAGTGTTACATAGTGTCTTTAAAGTTTACCTGCAAGACTCTCCTATGACACATAACTTGACAACCTTTGGTCCAATGGCAACCAAATGCACTAGGGGTACCATTAGATCATGGAGCTGTCGGAGGTCACATGGTGAGGTCAAAGGTCATTTTAGATCAAACGTTAAAATTTACCTGCAACACTCTCTTATGGAAAATAACTTTGCAATGTTTGCTCCCTTTTTAACTAAACTTAGGTTGTACATGTACATGTAGATGGGCAATCTCACAATAAGTATACCCATTTACGGGGCATTTGGTGTCATGATACCTGTAGATCCACAGTGCATTACTCACCATAGGGAATATCATTGTATAGAATGATTCATGAGAAATAATTTGCCCAAATGGCAGCTTCAAACGTGCAGTCTATTTAGATTATCACCATTGTGAAAACTCCATGCGAAGGTAATAACGTGGACAGACATTTATGTACTAATATTATAAAGGTCCATTTTTTAAAATCGTTAATGGTCCACCTTTTTACTATGTAATATATCTAATATAGATAAGAAGACATATTTCTGCGCTCAGCTAGTAGTGAACATACTACACCGAAGGTATATGTAACATGGGCAGACAGAAATGCCCAGTCCTTGTCCGTCCTTGTTACATACATTTGGTGTAAACTTTAGAAATGTTATATAAAGCAGCTAGTCTTCATAAAATGTTTCTTTTATTCATCAACTAAATGAATCTGCACTACTATTTTCGCCAGTGGGCGAGACACTGCAATAATATTGCCTGGTTTTCTTTCTTTTTTCTTTCTTTCGTTCTTATTTTTGTTTCTTTTGTTCTCCTTTATTATCGTTGTTTTGGTGGTCATTATTATTATTATTATTATTATTATTAAAAGTAGTAGTAGTAGTAGTAGTAGTAGTAGTAGTAGTAGTAGTAGTAGTAGTAGTAGTAGTAGTAGTAGTAGTAGTAGTAGTAGTAGAAGTAGTAGTAGTAGTAGAAGTAGGATAGTAGCAGTAGCAGTAGCAGCAGCAGTAGTAGTATAGTAGTACAGTCCTGCACAAAAGTTTGGAATATTGTTTTTTTCCTTTGAATAGCCCTGTTTTAAAGTGCAGATTTCTTATGACTAATGATTGATTACCCATGCAGATTAACATAATAGTTCAAATGAACCTCACTCAGGGGCGGCGCCAGGGTAATATTTTATAAGGGGAGAAATTAGTCGGGGGAAATTTTGCCCGCCGAACAATTTTTTTTTTCTTACCAGCCAAAATGCAAGCCGAACAGCGTCCGACAAGCGGGGGCAGGAGACTGACGACGACAAAAAGCATTTTTTTGTCCGTCAATTTTTTTTTATTTTTACTAGCAAAATCAACAAGAATAGGAGGAGCGATATTTTCCAACAACAGTAAAATTCCCGTCATTTAAACAAAAAAGGGGGTGGCCGCCCACCCCTGACCCCCGATTGCGCCACCCCTGTCTCTACTTCAAGGCAAGAAACTTTTTCCTGATATGATTGAAAACTGCATTTGGTTGGAAAATATACTCCAAACTTCTGTCCATGGCTGTATCATCATCATCATCATCATCATCATCATCATCGTCATCATCATCACCATCATCATCATTATCATCATCATTATCATCATCATCATCGTCATCATCGTCGTCATCATCACCATCATCATCATCATCATCATCATCATCATCATCAACACCATCATCATCATCATCATCATACCTATCGAAAAGGGGTGATGGCTTAATGCACCTAATAACGATACGTGAGGATGACCATCCCTTTTGAGAGGTATCATTGACTTCAAACCCTCAGTCAAAGTTCAAGACTACTAGTTATACAGCCCAGCAAAACGGGGTAATGGGTTAAAGCATGAGATAACGATAAATGAGAACAAACAGTCCGTGTGAAAGTCATCATCTGTTAGCTTCACCAGCTAAGTCACAAGTTCAAGTCTGCTGGTTATACAAATTCATCTGAACGGGGGTTATACACCTAGCAACTAAACAGGTAAGAAGCCAGTAATCATGCAGAAACGGTGTCTGGCGGTTGTGGTGGTGGTGGTGATGGTTATGGTGGTGAAAGTGATGGTTGTGGTGGTGGTGGTGATGGTTGTGGTGGTGGTGGTGGATGGTTGCGGTGGTGGAGGTTGTGGTGATGATGGTGATAGTTATGGTGATGATTGTGGTGGTGATGGTTTTGGTGGTGATGATTGTGGTGGTGATGGTTGTGGTGGTGGTGGTGGTGGTGGGGAAGGAGATGGTGGTGGTGTATATCGTCGCTGAATTCACGAAGTGGCACAAACCTCCAAAATTGTGTCCAAAGTCAAATTTGAGTTATTTTCAGTTTTACCATTCTCTGGCCATGGTCTTTCATTTCACCAAATGTGAGAACCCAATTCTCTCTAATTAAAAAGATAATTAAAGTGCAAAAACGACACGAGCCTGAAAATCTACATTAAAAAAATCCACGAACCGGCGCAATCGCGCGCACCGTTACGCGTCATTCAATTGTGTACACATAAAACTCAACGGCGCGCGCGCTTGTGCCGGTTCGCGTGCGCAAAATCGTACTTGCTTTCTACAACAAGTGCCACTTCGTGGATTCTTCCTACACTGAAGCAATATTTTGTACAAAACGACACCTGCGTTTGAAGCTTTACTGTGTTAAAGGCAAGGTTCACCCCGACATCAAGTTGTTTTTAATAAAAGCAGAACAATGAGAGAAATATATAAATGAAAGTTTGGCGAAAATCCACCAAAGAATAACAGAGTTATGAGGTTTCAAAGTTTTAAATTTGTGACGTCACATGCGAGTAGCTCCCCATATATGATGTAATAAAAATTCCATAAAATGCCATTTTTTAATGGTTCATGATAATTGAATGGGGTTTTTTCATAGAATCATGTATGAAATAATGTTTCTGATAAAATATTGAATGCACAGGTAAAATCATTTTTAAATTTCTGAGAAAACTGCACTTTTATCAAATTTATATCACATGACATATGGGAAGCTGCTCGCATGTGACGTCACAAATTTAAAAGTTTAAACTTCCATAACTCTGTTATTCTATGGTGGATTTTCGTCAAACTTTCATTAATATGTTTCTCTCGCTGTTTTGCTATTATTAAAACCAACTTAATGTCAGGGTGAACCTTGCCTTTAAGATTTGAACTTAATTTGAGGACAATTTGACATGGAAGGCGAGAGTAGATACTTGACTTTCTATCTGTGCTGGAATTATACAGCTTAACTTCATAACAAATGACAATGAGCAGTTGAAAGACAGATAAAATCTTTAATCGCGTTTTACTCGAAAAGTGATTTCGCGCATCTTCGGTCGCGCGTGCCACTTCGTGAATTCAGCGACGATATATGGGTATATGGAAATCACCTTATTTTGTATGAATGAATTATTAATAATTCATAACCTGCCAATTGTTCTGATCCATGGTTCATGTTTAAATACTAGAATGTCGCTGATGAGGTTAAATTTTGAAGGCCTGGAAAACTTACCGTATAAGAATGAACCCCCCCCCCCAAAAAAAAAAAATCAGATTGTGGATAGACTGTACAATCACCCCCCCCCCCCCAATATTTCAAGGTCATAAATCAAACAAATGTCAGTATACAGCAGAATGATTAATAATCTGAAGAATTTATAAAAGAAATTGAAATTTAGTGAATGATAACTTCATTAAATGACATGAAAATTATTCTGGTATGCTCTAAAATGTGACTTTCATGCATGAATTTTCAAAAAGTTTTTACCATGGGAACCCTCCCCACTCCCCGCTCCGTTGCTCTACTCCCTAATTGCCAGGGACTCTCAACACAAATCACCACAAGAAATCAACACCTATGCCCGGGACATTAATGTAAAGGTTAACTGATTTTAATGACGTGTTTTGATCTGGAATACGTAATAAATGACGCAAGTTATTTATACACTGATATCCCTACATGTACGGTAGAAGTTGAGCGAACCCGAGGTTTTACAATTTACTCTAATTTTTCCAATTGATAATAATATTAATAATAAAGGACATTTATATTGCGCAGATACTATAATAATATACTCTACTGCGCATTACAACATAATTTTTTGTACACTAAATCAAAACACAATTACGGTTAAAGTTCAATAAACAAATGGGTTTTTAACCTCTTCTTAAACTCATTCACGGAAGGTGATTGTTTAACAAACAATGGAAGATTATTCCACAGTTTGGGGGCAGCATACAAAAATGCTCTGTCACCAAGGGTAACTTTTGACTTTCCTGGAGGATGTTTCAGTAGTGTATTATCTTGAGAGCTTCGGAGGCGGTAATGCATTTGAGTAGATGATTTTAATTCTAAAAGCTGTTGTATGTAGACTGGTGACTTGCCATGAATTGCTTTGAATATTATTAACAGAGTCTTAAATATGATTCTTTGTTTCACGGGTAACCAATGCAACTATTTCAGTAATGGACTACAATGTGAGAAACGAGGAGAGTTACAGACTAATCTAGCACATGCATTTTGTACCCTCTGTAGTTTGTTTAGTTGATTGCTAGGATGATTTCAAATGAAACAATTTGCATGGTTAAATTTATCACAATATGTTCTTACTTTCCAAATTGACGGGTTAGGTATATGAGACTTTTCATTTAAACACATAGGCCCTTATTCTGAAGTCGGGTTTAAATACCTTCAGTCTAAATTTAGACTCGAGTTTAGTTAAACTTGACTTAAACCCGAACTGCGGTCTAAGTCAGGTTTTACTCCATTTCTATTTCTGAAAGTCGGGTTTAGTTAGACCGAGGTTTAACTTTTGCTATCGATTGTGATCGATAGCAGGTAGATCCATTTTAGTTGTTTCTTCAATTGTTTTGTAGTAAAATTATGAAAATATTGCCTGACTCTCACTATTTTATATAACTGAATTGTCTTAACAATATTAAATGAATAACAACTTAGCAGAATGTAATTTGCTTTCGTAAATCAAAAGTAGGTAAGTCCTCATAACGTTTACGAAAGGTAATTGTCTTGAATAAAGAATATTTTACCAAACATGCAGCGCGCATTCAATACGCGCACAATTAGGCTATCCGGATTCCGTCGTGTGCAAATCAGCCTGAGCAGGCGCTCAAGAAAACTAGCAAGAAAGTTTAGAAATTCCGTATAAACTATCAAATCCAGACACCTGACTTATTAATTAAGGAAGACTAGGAGAAGAAATAAGACTTCTCAATATATCTTTCTGATCACAGGGTAGGTTGAACGTCCTTTCATATAATTACTATGATATTTGTGCCATTATAGCGCTAGCCTCGCGGTGCGGGTGCGAGTGTCAGTATGTTATGACTGCTAATGGACGACGTGTGCAGTGGGCAATAATGGGAAAATGTTGAGATTTGTACCCAATTTAACAATGATTTTATTTTAAGTACTGGTTTGTTGGTTCAGATTGTACTTTGAACCTTCATTATCAAATGAAAATTAATCAAATTAAATTTAAGTAATTTCGTCTATAAAAATGGCGGTAATTGCACTATCACACGGGCTCTCGCACCGGTGCAGCAACGACTGCTCAGTAACAGTGCTAAGTAGGCCGACGAACGGCAAGCTATGTACGTATCAGTATCATGCATGCCAACAAAATGCGACGCACAGTGTGGAATTTTTCTGAGACGGCCTGTGAGCAAAAACAGTTGCATTTAAACGTCTAAACTGTGGCCATGTAGCCTAATTGCCATTTTGAAAGTGAGTTAAACCAGACTTAAACTAGGTGTATACACCCAGTCTAAAATATACATGCAAGTTAAACCCGACTTAGACTCGAGTCTCACTTAAACCAGAGTTCAGAAACACAAAGTTAGGAATTCGGATAGTTAGACTCGACATCGGATATTTAAACTACACTTAGACTCTGTTTTAAATTTAAACTTGACTTCAGAGTACGGCCCATAGTGTTTGTTTATCCATTGGTAAGGACACATTTTGTCAATAAAGCCTTGGCAGAAGAAATATGCATGTGTATTTACAGCTAAATTTGTCATTTTGTTGATTTAACTGTAGTCATGATTCATGAACAAATTTATAGCGTAATGGTCGGCAAGGAAAATGCGAAACAAAACACATATTATAATCCATTCAGTGCAATAAGATTAACTCAAAAGCATATCTAAAGAAAAAAATTGTAATAAGTTTACTATAGCAAATTTGCAAGAGGTAGTAGTAGTAGCAGCATCAGCAGAAGTAGTAGTAGTAGCAGCATCAGCAGAAGTAGTACAAGTAGAGGTTGTAGTAGTAGTAGTTATAGTAGCAAGTGTAGTAGAAGTAGCAGTAGTAGCAGTAGTAGTAGTGGTAGTAGTAGTAGCAGTAGTAGAAGTAGTAGAAGTAGTAGAAGTAGTAGTAGTAGTAGTAGAAGTAGTAGTAGTAGTAGTAGTAGTAGAAGTAGTAGTAGTGGTGGTAGTAGTAGTGGTGGTGGTAGTAGTAGTAGTAGTAGTAGTAGTAGTAGTAGTAGTAGTAGTAGTAGTAGTAGTAGTAGTACTAGTACTACTATAGAAGTAGTAGTAGAGGGAGTAGTAGCATGAAATTCCATGCAGATTGTTAAACTGTAGAAACTCTATGAGAAGTGATAGAGTAAGCTCCCCCGAAATGTTCAGATTAATTGGTTACTAATTTGAATTGTTTTTACATCTGGCTGGACGTTGACGTTAGTATAATATATCTTCCAGATTTAACAGTGTGTCCCTTTCTTTAAGAGCATCGAGCTGTTAAGACGCATACAATTGCAGGTGAGATAATTTCTTTATTCGATACTCTGTCCTTTGAGTGAATATCAATTCATCATAATACATATACCAGAACTGCCAAAAAGTACGATTTCATGATTATTTGCTTTGCGTTCCACAAATGTAATTGTAATGGATGTGCAATTTCCCTTCGTTTTGCTTCATTTGTGTGCCCTACAGCTTCAGAATATTGAATGCTTTTAAGTGCATGAATATACCTCATCAATACAGAGTTTCACAGTTTTGATACTGCATTTACACTTTTAATTTGAAAGTTGCATATTGTGTCGTGGTCTCTTCAGGATTCTGTCCCAAATCATTTGAATTCACTAATCCCTTGTCACCTCGGCAACTGTCACCGTGCACCAAAATACATTGCATATTCGGTATAATGTTAGAACAGAAAAATTTCTTTGTTTGATACGTACGATCTCACTTAATGTGCTTTGGTCAAATCAAGACCTATACTTATTTTTTTAGATAAAAGTGGAGTTTGTGCCCCCTTTTGAAGTCAGGCAAAATCATTCAAATTTCAAACAGTGACGCCTTTTACCTCATGCAACACTCACGTCCACCCAACGCGTCAATACAGCAAGTTTCATTTGAATGATCCTAAACTACTCCTAGCTCAGAAATCTATTCGTCATAATGGATCCAATACATGGAATTTGCTTCCACAGCACATACAACAATACGTTTCTCTCTTGTCGTTTAAGGCAACTATGAAAAAAAAATATCACCTTTCGCAATATACTATGTAGTCCATAAGCAAAATTCAAACTAAGGCTACCTCTAATGCAACACTAAGCTACTGATAGGTCCAGTACATTGTACTTTATCTTTAACCTCTTCAATTCCAAGTATTCGTGATTTTCTTTTGTTTCCATTGCTTGTATTTCTTTTTTGCAACGGAGCTGTGAGAATAAAAATAAAATTCACATATTTTCATTGGCCATCAATCGTTTCGCGCGCCACCACTTGCACATACGCCCACAGTCACCACATGTCAGCCACCACTTTTTAATGCACTACTTTTTTTTTAAAATGTCAAATTTTAGTGATCTACCATTCATTTAGTTCTACATTGGCCCTCCCCATTCTATTCTAAATTACATCCTGTTATGTGTACTAATAAGACCAATTTTATTTCTGGCCGTCCGGCTCTTCAAGCCTAGCTTATGGCGGCGTCCTTCTGCATTTTAAAACTATCATCTGTCGGTATTATACCCTGGTCGTAACGAATATTTTGTTTATGTAATGTGTATATATATATATGTAATTCGTTCACTCTGTATTAATTCAGTATACACTTGTTATTTGTTACCCATGTTATGTTGAAATGCCAAAAAAAATGAAATCTTTTCAAACAAAACAAAACATTGTAAATAACAAAACAAAAACAAATAAAGCAAAACATATAATGCAATGGAAATGGAAAAAGTCATACATTAGAATCTTATGCATTTTCAAAGTCACTCATTAAGGTTCGTTAAACCAAAAATCTGTATTTGAGAGTGACGTGGTGTCTTGAATTGCTCTCTGCCTTTTCATGCGGGAGACGCTTGGCTTGATTCTCGCTGTGCATATTTTCCATCCTTCCGCAGGTCCCACACTGATAAATGGGCGCAA
>JZLH01S0131360.1:24517-36900 GCA_001188425.1 Eucidaris tribuloides
TGGACTATAAAAATTGACTATCTATCGAGTGTAACGAACTTATTCTCTCAGAGTGAGGCTGATGGGAAAAATCTTGCTTTATCCACGTGATCACCTTCGACACAGATCTCAAGGCATACAGAATAATAACAGTGTAAAAGGTGAACTTGAGCGCACAGACCACTGTCCCAATGGCGGCCGACTTATACAACAGTTCTAAAAATATAGTACAGTGCACCGGCCCCGTTATATCGAACAATGTGAAATAATTACCTGTGGTGAAGAGGATAGACGATCTATCAGCTTCCCGAGGCGTACTAGGATGTAGCTAGTCTTTCCGAGCGAAGCTGAGGGAAAGAAAAAAAAAGCAGTATCACATCAGATCGCCGATAAGTGATAAATGCGTCCTCGTCGTCTGAAACCAAAGGATTATTTGCTTTATATCACATCAGAAATTATTCACTAAAAGAAACAACAAAGATGTAATATAGTCTCTGAAAAAGACATTAATTTTTGTCCGTATATGGTAATACGCGCCCGACAACTCCTGGGTGCGCAACCACTCACGGGACAATTCGATGCGGGCGTGCGCGTGAGCGTACATGTCATGTTGGTATTCGCGCATCAAGGCGAAATACCGCGTCGAACGCATGGCCTATAAGTATACTTTATATTTCGCTGATCTTGTCATAACACAGTCCCAATACGCTCAATTTATCAATATTTGAGTTACGCGCGAAAATAAAATAGCGCTTACACTGACGAACTATCATTTACTATCCTTACCGAGATGTAAACTGAAACTTTTATCTCAATGATCTATGGGAATACTGACCATTATCACGTGTATCAACTGTAGGCCAATCCTACAGCAAGATACTATATATGTGAATATAATATACAAAATAATACTGATACGAGAGTGCTCGTTTTGAAACTATGAGAGCCCGGAGGTTACGTGGACTGTACTAATTTCCCAGGGGTGTAGCCCCGAGGGAAAATAGTTAACATGCAACTAACGAGGGGTTCTATATGTTTCAAACAGTGCGAATTACTCTCAGAATATAGGATATTATTTGTTTTAATATCCGCATCCGAATACAGGTGAAAATGTAAACAAGAGAAAAAAAGGGAAATGAAATGTACTTACGGTAACGCCTACAGTAGTGTGTGTCGCACGCATACAGCGGCGCAATATATTTACTTGCCAGTAACGGATTAGGGATACTAATTCCATTAACGTATACTCTACTTAATTCGAGTACCAATTTCATAAACCTATAAAACACTCATTAATCCTAATTCTTATTTAACCATAAACTGAAACTTAAATTTGACCGAACTTAACCAATGTTAATCTATTCTTTGCCAACTCATACGGCGTAGCACGCTATAAATATCTTTCACGCGCCACGGAAAAAAATAACGTACGGTTACATTGCTGTTTGTACATACGAGTCATTCGCTTTTGAATTAAGCTCAAATGGCGATCCCGCTGTCGAGAGACAATAGTACTATTACTATTGTACTCTCCGACGAGAGTACAATAGTATTACTTTACTCTTGAGTATGTACTCATGTCCTCGCTACTACTATTACTTCAGAACAGATTGTCATCCCAGACTCACAGAATAGTGTGTTTATTTTTTCATGCATGTGGACATAATTTGAACGGCAACCAAGAATTAAAGAAGCTTACAATGAGGGATATAAAACAAAATATCTAATACACTTACCATTTTAAATTAAATTAATATGTATAATTAATATGTATTAAATAATTATGAAAAAATAATAAGCGTATGTTTTAAAAAAAAATTTAGGGTGTAAAATTTGGCCCTGTGTTTTTTTATTTTTATTTTATTTACATTTATTATTTTTTTTTTGGGGGGGGGGTGGGGGTGGGAGGATCGCGAAAATTCCCCCCAAACACCCCCCCCCCCCTACTGAGCGACTTTTCGGTTGATTTATTTGGCCGTGAATTTGGTCGTGAAATTTTTTGGTGGCCGAAAATTTGTGGGGCCGCCATTTTTCCCGACGGATTTTCAACTCCCCCCCCCCCCCGATGATGTACCTGGCGACGCTCCTGTACTGCTATTCCTCTCTACCCCGCCTCAATGCAAGTACACCTAACTGCAAAAGGGAGTTAAATTGCACGATATGATACCGTGTTTGATTATTTCAACACCCTTGGTGTTAAGGTCAATGCTTTGTGTTTGAAAATTAAAATAATCGTTTGGTGTTAAAAATCACACCTGGTGATTACAACATCACACCACGTCTGGTTTTTATATTGGGCAACACCATGGGGCGTTAAAATTTAACACCCCAGTTTTGAGTGTGAACATACCGAGTACTGTGATCCTGTACCCGTGCTCCACAGCTGATAGACGAGGTGATTTTCTTCTTCGCTGAAGAATTGAAGACAGAGAGCCCCTTACCAATCGAATCCCTCTTTAACTGTAACACGCCGTGTGGGCGTCCTCCCAGGTCTTCGGCGTCCCAAACACGCGGTACAGGAGTTGCCTTCCTGCGACCACTCGTCTAGGCACTGCGCGCTGCTAGAAACAACCAGCGATAACAGGACCACGATGAGCTTCATTTGACTTTGTATAACGAAACCTAAAACTCAAAAACAAAAAAACAAAGAGTACACGTAATGTTTACCAATGAAACATTATCGTTTAGAAAGTGATGGTATACAGTTTGTTAACATATGTTTAGAATATTTGTACCGATGTTTATATTAAACACAACAGTTTTGCCTCTGAACATGATTGTTAACAAAGCAAGGCGTAGGCTGATGGGCAGCGGAGTGCACATCTGGGAGGTGGAACTAAATGACATGGGGAGTGCACATCTTACGAGGTGGAACTAAAGTTGAGTAAATCAGGCGTTGAAAGCAGAAAAGTGGGCAAATTTCCTTTTGCTTGCCGGCGGCGGAACTCCTATGGCTCTGCATGCACGTGAACCCAGTGCACCCCCCCCCCCCAGCCTACGCACTTGCAAAGTGATAGCAAGAATGTGTATAGAAAGCGTTATACTGTTGACGGTATAGCATATAGAAAATACAAATCAATCTGAAGACCAAATAAGCGGATGATAATATCGATAAGCTATATGAAAATCGTTTAGCTATGAACATCTCTTGCTTTCACGTTGTGCACATGATCAGGATAATGATACAATTAAAGGAAGATGTAGCCGCAACTAACAGGAATAAATTAAGAAAGATTTGGGTTCTGCTGACCAAAACAGATCGCAGGTGCGCTGGCCTTGAGCTGACCCTACGTGACCGATGCAGCCGCCCGACGTGTGCTAATCGCGCTGTAGCAATATATGCACATTGTGAATAGATAAGCTCCTGCCCACTGTCGCTGTTTCGGCAAGATTCTTCTGTGCACATTTAGCAAAGACTTAAATTAAAACTAACTATATAACACTGTGAAGACCATGTTTAAAAAACTGTTGAACTTTGCTATCTGACATATCTGACAGTGTATGAATGGACAAATAAACACCCCTAGAACACAAAAGTCGGACAGTTTATGCTGTCACCTTGTGCAATATGTCAGGTACAAGTAGCACATTAATTTTATCTCAGCCGATAGGAAATTCTGCAGCACAGCAGTTATGGGGAAGCCTGAAAAGTCTCTCAATGATTTCATTTTGTTAAAGCACTTAACGATCGTTTTAAACTGCAATTTTTTTCAGGGCTTCATTTTTAGACCATATCATGCATGGGCGCAAATCCACGAAGAATGCTAATTCATGTGGGGGGGGGACACAACAATAGGTGTCCACCCCCCCCCCCCCCGCAAAATGAAGTTAGCATTCCTGCGTGATTTGGCGCCATGATCAGAAATCTTATCACTTATGGGGAAACATAAGTGGTATAATTAATTCTGTTCGTGTACCCCCCCCCCCCACATGAATAGCATTCTTCGTGGATTTGCGCCCATGCACTGATATGGTCTAAAAATGAAGCCCTGAAAAAAATTGCAGTTTAAAACGATCGTTAAGTGCTTTAACAAAATGAAATCATTGAGAGACCTTTTCAGCTTTCCCCCATACACTGCTGTGCTGCAGAATTTCCTATCGGCTGAGAATAAATTAATGTGCCTACTTGTACCTGCACATATTGCACAAGTGACAGCATAACTGTCCGAACTTTTGTGTTCTAGGGTGTTTATTTGTCCATTCATACACTGTCAGATATGTCAGATAGCAAAGTTCAACAGTTTTTTAAACTGGTCTTCCACAGTGTTATATAGTGTATTTAATATTAAGTCTTTGCTAAATTGTGCACAGAAGAATCTTCGCCGAAACAGCGACAGGGGCAGGAGCTTATCTATTCACAATGTGCATATATTGCTACAGCGCGATTAGCACACGTCGGGCGGCATGCATCGGTCACGTAGGGTCAGCTCAAGGCCAGCGCACCTGCGATCTGTTTGGTCAGCAAGAACCCCAAATCTTTCTTAAATTATTCCTGTTAGTTGCCGGCTACATCTTCCTTTAATTGTATCATTATCCCCTGATCATGTGCACAACGTGAAAGCAAGAGGATGTTCATAGCTAAACGCATTTTCATATAGCTTATCGATATTATCATCCCTGTTATTTGCGTCCTTCAGATATTGATTGCTATAATGCTATACCGTCAAACCAGTAAACGCTTTCTATACACATTCTTGCTATCACTTTGCAAGTGCGTAGGCTGGGGGGGGGGGGGTGCACTGGGTGCACGTGCATGCAGAGCCATAGGAGTTCCGCCGCCGGCAAGCAAAATGAAATTTGCACCACTTTTTCTGCTTTCAACGCCTGATTTACTCAACTTTAGTTCCACCTAAGTAAGATGTGCACCTCCCCATGTCACTTTAGTTCCACCTCCCCAAGATGTGCACCTCCCCGTGCCCATACCAGCCTACGCCCTTGCTTTGTTAACAATCATGTTCAGAGGCAAAATGTTGTGTTTAATATAAACATCGGTACCAAATATTCTAAACAATATGTCTAAACAAACCTGTACCATCACTTTCTAAACGATAATGTTTCATTGGTAAACATTACCGTGTACTCCTTTGTTTTTTGTTTTTGAGTTTTAGGTTTCGTTATACAAAAGTCAAAATGAAGCTCATCGTGGTCCTGTTATCGCTGGTTGTTTCTGCCAGCGCGCAGTGCCTAGACGAGTGGTCGCAGGAAGGCAACTCTTGCTACCGCGTGTTCGGGACGCCGAAGACTTGGGAGGACGCCCACACGGCGTGTTACCAGTATAGGAGGGCATCGGATGGTCAAAGGGGCTCTCTCGTCTCAATTCTCAGCGAAGAAGAAAATCACCTCGTCTATCAGCTGTGGAGCACGGGTACAGGATCACAGTACTCGGTATGTACATTGCAAAAACTGGGGTGTTAAATTTAACACCCATGGTGTTGCACAATATAAAAACCAGACGTGGTGTGATGTTGTAACACCACGGGTGTGATTTTAACACCAAACGAATTATTTTAATTTTCAAACACCAAGAGCATTGACTTTAACACCAAGGGTGTTGAAATATCAACACTTTTCCGGTAGTCATATCGTGCAAATTTAACTCCCAGTTTTTGCAGTTAGGTGTACTTTGCATTGAGGGTGGGAGAGAGAATAGCAGTACCAGGAGCGTCGCCAGGTACACATCGGGGGGGGGGGGGGAATTGGAAATCCGTCGGGAAAAATGGCGGCCCCCACAAATTTTCCCGGCCACCAAAAAATTTCACGACCAAATTCACGGCCAAATAATCAACCGAAAAGTCGCTCAGTAGGGGGGGGGGGGTGTCTTGAGGGGGAATATTTCGCAAGATCCCTCCCACCCCACCCACCCCCCCACCCCAAAAAAAAAATAATAAATAAAATAAAAAATAAAAAACACAGGCCAAATTTTCACCCTTAATTTTTTTTAAAACATACGCATTATTCATTTTCATAATTATTTAATACATATTAATTATACATTTTATTTAATGTTTAAAATGGTTAAGTGTATTAGATATTTTGTTTTATATCCCATCATTGTAAGTTTCTTTGAATTTGGTTGGTCAAATATGTCCAGATGATGAAAAATAAACACACTATTCTGTGAGTCTGGGAGACAATCGTTCTGAAAGTAATATAGTAGTCGGAGAGTACAATAGTAAGTACTATTGTACTCTCTCAGAGAGTACAATAGTAAAGTACTATTGTACTCTCGGAGTCGGAGAGTACAATAGTAAAGTACTATTGTACTCTCGACAGCGGGATCGCGATTTGAGCTTAATTCAAAAGCCGAATGAATCGTATGTACAAACACAATGTACCGTACGTTATTTTTTTCCGTGCGCGTGAAAGATATTATAGCGTGCTACGCCCGTATGGAAGTTTGGCAAAGAATAAGATTAACATTGGTTAAGTTCGTCAAATTTAAGTTAGGTTTATGGTTAAAATAAGAATTAGGATTAAATTAGTGTTTTATAGGTTTATGAAATTGGTACTCGACTAAGTAGAGTATACGTTAATGGAATTGTATCCCTATCCGTACTGCAAGTAAAAATATTGCGCACCTGTATGCCGTGCGACACACACTTACTCGTAGGGGTTACCGTAAGTACATTTCATTTCCCTTTTTTTCCTTTGTTTACTTTCCCTGTTAATTCGATGACGGATATAAAACAAATATATCCTATTCTGAGAGTCTCTGTTTGAAACTATGACACCCTCGGTTACGTTGACTGTTAACTATTTTCCCTCGGGGCTACACCCCTTGGGAAAATAGTACAGTCCACGTAACCTCGGGCTCGTCATAGTTTCAACCAGAGACTCTCGTATCAGTATATATTTGTATATTATATTCCACATACTAAGTATCTTGCTGTAGGATTGGCCTACAGTTGATCACGTGATAAGGCGTAGTATTCCCCATCAGATCACTTGAGAATAAAAGTTCGTTACACTCGGTAGATAGTAAATTGATAGTCCGAGTGTAACGCACTTTTATTTCGCGCGTACTCAAAATATTGATAATTGACGCGTTGGGACTGTGTACTGAAGAGATCAGCGAAATATAAAAGTACTAAGACCATCGCGTCGACGCGTATTTCGTGAGCGCGATACGCAACATGCATGTACGCTCACGCGCACGCGCGCATCGAATGTCCCTGGTGGTGCGCACCCAGGAGTTGGTCGGGCGGGTATTCCATATACGGACCAAAAATAATGTCTTTTTCAGAGACTTATACATCTTTGTTGTTTCTTTAGTGAAATAATTTCTGATGTGGAATATAAAGCAAATAATCACCTTTTGGTTTCAGACGACGAGACGATTTATCACTTACTCGGCGATCTGAATGTATACGCTATCTTTCCTCAGCTTCGCTTCGGAAAGATAGCTACATCCAGATCGCCTCGGAAGTGATAGATCGTCTATCACCTTCACCAACGGTAATTATTATAACCATGTTCGATATAACGGGGGTGCACTGTACTATATTTTTAGAACTGTTGCTATAAGTCGGCGCCATTGGACAGTGGTCTGTGCGCTCCAAGTTCACCTTTACACTGTTATTATTCTGTATGCCATGGGATTGGTCGAGGTGATCACGTGATAAAGCGAAGATTTTCCCCATCAGCTCACTCGAGAAGAAAAGTTCGTTACACTCGATAGATAGTCAATTGATAGTCCAAGTAACGTACGCACTTTTATTTCGCGCGTACTCAAAGTACTGATAATTGACGCGTTAGGTTTGTGTGTATTGAAGAGATCGGCGAAACACAAAAGTACGAACACCATCGGTTCGGCGCGTATTTCGTGACAGCAATACGCAACATGCATGTTAGCTAACGCGCGCGCATTGAACGTCCCGGGTGGCATGGTGCGCACCAGAAGATGGTCGGGCACGTATTCCATATTTGGGCCCAAATGTCTTTTTTTAGAGAAATGATTCTAATCACCTTTTGGTTTCAGGCGACGAGACGTCCTATCACTGCCTCGGTGATCTGAATGCATACGCTATCTTTCCTCAGCTTCACATCAGAAAGATAGCTACATCCAGATCGTGTCGCCCAGTGATAGATGTCCAAAGGCGTCATGGGGGGGGGGCAGGGGGAGCAAGGGCGGGTGGGGTGCAGGGGCGATCGCCCCAGCAATAGAAATATGGGGGGGGGGGGGCGGGAGCGGGGGGTGTGCAGGGGGCGTCGCCCCAGCAATTAAAAGTATGGGGGGGCAAACATATAGATTTCCCTCCCCCCAATAATTTTGACAACTTGAAAAATTCATAATATGCAATGCTATTATATGTTTTAAAAAGCATTGGAAAGCACTATAAAACCATTAGACATGGCATAAAAATACTATCAAACATACAAAACTGTCAATTTTTCGACGCACTTCTCGCGCAAAATTCTGTCTTACAATTTGGTGCCCAGAGTGCGCCGAAAATTTAGAATCCCCCCCCCCCAAACAGAAACATGGATCGACACCCCTGGATCGTCTTATCACCTTCACCTACGGTAATTATTTGCTTTCTTTTTACAGGGTTTCTGGGTTGGACTCCATGATATGAATTACGAGCATTTCTTTCAGTGGGTCGATGGATCAGAGGTGACTTACACGAACTGGGAGGCGGGGGAACCGAACAACTCACATTCTGGCAGCGGCGAGGACTGCACCGTCGTCCAGCGAAGTCCCATTCTCAAATGGAACGACTATGTCTGCGTAGGGGTTAAATTTCCGTACGTCTGACAAAATGCCGGTGTAGTGCAGCATCTACAGGGGCTTGGGCCAGGCGTAGTATAGTAACATTTCTGTAGAAAATTCTATACAACCAGATTTCCTGCGTATGTGAACAGATCAGGTATTGTTTAAAAGTTTGAATAATTGTCTAAAGTTTTAAATATCAATGTCCAATTTATTGTTCGAAAAAGTAAACATTGCTGTATGTAACTTTGGTAACATGTGTTTAAACTGTTAACAATACCTGCCCAGAAGTAAATCAGGTTGTATGAAATTTATACATGTAGTTGAATTTAGATTTTACTGTATTTACAGGTTCATCGCTCTGTAGCCTTTTGACATGGCCCTCTCGCTGTATATGGGCGAGCGCGGCAGCACGAGGGCCTTTTGAGATCTGCTTGGCATCCGAAAAGTAATTATTATTCATGACCACAGGAACGACCGATCTCTATTCGAATCGACCAATGAAATTGCGCACTACGATCCCCTATCTTGGCCTTGTCAGCTATTCGGTGGGTTGAAAGAAATTACTTCAGTGTTGGTTACTACCATCAAACACCAAATTAGTACACGTTCTTTTCTTGAACTGAGTATTTGAAGCATTTTTCTTTAAATTTTTTTTCGTAAGGTATAATTTGGCGTGCACAAATCTGCGTTTGTGAATCATTTCGCCTAATGAAATAGTGAACACTTCCATATCATTTCGTGTTACAGCAACAGTCTGTATTGAACATGGTCCTAGTATGATTGCATATTCAATGTAGGATCAAGTAGACAGACACGCTGATTGGTTGATTTTTGCTACCCATAAAGAGTAGCAAAATTTGGTAATTCAAAGGTCTAACATAAGAATTGGAATCAGATCTAAAAAGGCCCTCGCGCTGCGCGCTCGGCTGGGCTCGCTTCGCTCGCCCGTAATACAGCAAGAGGGCCTTGTCAAAAGGCTAATTGCTCTGTGACTTAGCAATGCTGAATATATGAGTTAACACTCACAATAAATATCAATTGAATGGACCGATTTTGACTTATTTCGGTGTCATTATTATTATCACCAGCATAATCATCATTATCATCAGTGTCAGTATGATAATTATTATCATCATCATCAGCAGCAGCAGCATCATCATCGTCATCAGCATCATCAGCATCATCATCAGCATCACCATCATTATCATCACATCATCATCAGCATCGTCGTCGTCATCATCATCATCATCATCATCATCATCATCATCATCACATCGTCATCATCATCATCATCATTATCATCAAGCATTGGTCAATCTTTGTTGGATGAAGCCCCGTTCACTCAGTTTCTATTCACTTCTGTTTATGCCATTCTTTTCCATATGGTGTTGTGTTTGTGCATCACTCCATTTCTGTTGTCGACGTATTCTTCTCTGTTCTGTTATCAGTTGCTATATGACACCTTAAATAGATACTTGTCATCTGATTGGTTGTTTGATATTGATCATTTGTTCCATTTTATTATTACATCATCATTCGTGCAATGTTGGCTCCATTCAAGTTGCTCCATTTGCACGCACGCCAAAACCTCGGCACTACGTACGTAAAAACGCTTGCGTTTGCAACGTGCATGCGACAATTAAGCATTGACGGACCATGGATCTATTTTTCGGTGTCTTATAAAACAAAATAATAATGAATGTTTTTTACTCATGCAATATTTAATTTGGTGGAAGATGAAATGCTCCATTCATCGCGCCTCATTGAATGGAGCATATGTTCATCTTTCACCTCATGGAATAGTCTGTCCATTGCACTCATGCATTCATTAACATTCATTGTTGTATATTATTTTGTGAGTTTCTTGGTCCATCTGTTGTTGTTGGTTTTTCTAGATAAGTGTCCTGCCTATCTCCATTTCGTTAACTTTTTTTTTCTTCTACGATATTTTTGTCTTTCGGTTTCTGTCGCATGTCGGTGTGTTTTACTTTGTCACGAAATGTCAAATTATCATTATACAGAATAACAAACACACATGCACGCACACACACACACACAAACGCACACAGATACAAACAGCATTTCAAACGAATTGGGTACAAGGGGATGTTTTAGGATGAACGAAAAATAGAGACTGCAATCAGAATGGCAAACACACACACATGCACACACATACACACACACACACACACACACACACACACACACACACACACACACACAGATACAAACAGCATTTCAAACGAATTGGGTACAAGGGGATGTTTTAGGATGAACGAAAAAATAGAGACTGCAATCAGAATGGCAAACACACACACATGCACACACATACACACACACACACACACACACACACACACACACACAAACACACATACACAGACGCACACAGATACACACAACATTTCAAACGAATTGAGTACAAGGGTGTTTTAGGGTGAACGAAAAAAAATAGTGACTGCAATCAGGTGGTAAATAATCTGGTTTGATACTTACCATGTTAACTAAGTTTACATACATGTATTTAGAAAGCTCATTATATTTTCTAACTTCTTAGAAAATTTCATTGGTCTCACTTCATTTGTTTTGAACACCAGTCCATCATGTACCAGCAGCGCTTTTCAGTGCTTTCCAAGTTTGCAGTGCTTCATCAATGCATCAACCTGAATGGTAATCAGGTAGAAGGATGTGCAGGATAAAGGTTTACAGGCTGGACATTGAAGGACACATTTTAAATGGAACACATCGTATGAAAGCAAACATGACCAGTGGAACCGAATTTTGATTAGTTTTCATTTTAAAAAATGAATGAACTTGACTGTAGTTACTTAATAACAACAAGAACACCGTCATTGACATGAAAGTTAAGCGTGGAATAATGCATGGTATGTCTTTAGTGTGCACTTGTTTTCAGTAAACTTGGAAAAAAACTTGGAAAGTTTGGAAATGTATGCTTCCACTATAGCAAGATATGAAGTAATAAACAAATAGTACTCGGGCCGAGTACAAAATAGCCTAGATCTACACACAGTAAGTCTGTGGGAGGAAATGGGCAGATGAATCCGGTCAACTTACGATTTTCACTTTTCAATGCACTAAATAATCAATTTGAAATACAATTTTTCAGGGCTTCAGTTTTAGACCTTATCAAAGACACTTAGAGCATGGAGAATTATGTAGCTAACATTTTTTTTTTAATTGTGGTCATTGTTATCCTATGCCTTTAAGCCTTTTGATGTTTTACAAAGTTCAAATCCTTATATATTATGTCAACCTCATTTTTCGATTGGGGTATATATGTGGGGCAAATATCCTATCCACATATTTACTTTGGTTTTCTGTGTAAACTCCAAATGTATCTCTTTTTCTTTTGGAAAAAGACAAGAAGCAAAGATCCACAAACGTATCTTCAGGCGTAAACTTGCAGAATGTTGTTATAATGTTGCAGGCGAATATACGCCAGTGGAGAGATATTTCTTTGTGGGGTAACTGATTTATTCCTCATCATCAAAAGAATTCTCTACAGGGGTGTTCCTATACTCGTACGATACCCCAAAGCATAGCTGTGTGAGAACACCCCCCCCCCCACACACACACACACACACACACACACACACACACACACACACACACACACACACACACACACACACACACACACACACACACACACACACACACACACACACAC
>JZLH01S0131360.1:52059-67161 GCA_001188425.1 Eucidaris tribuloides
GACTGAAGACCGTTACGGGCGTCGACCAGTGAAAAAGACTGAAGACGGCTGTCGACTAGTGACGACTAAAGACGGGCGTCGGCCAATGACTGTAGACAAATGTTCATGGGGAGACGGGGTGACGAGCAACAAGTCCCCCTCGTCCCTAACTTAGATGCTTAGATAAAACACGCCTCAGAACATTTCCTCCATCATATCATTATCACAATTTCACAATTTAAAATAATTCTTCCACAGTGAATGTTTCGTAATATTATTAAAATGTAAACCAGTACACTTCCATTGGTTAACCAATTAAATAAAAAGTCCACAACTTTGCCAATTAACAAGTTTTACTTGTATAATTTATCATCTTTGCATTTTGCAATTAAAATTAAAATTTGCTAAGAAAAAATCACTCCCTGCTGCTTTGCTTCAATTAAAGCTCAAATACCAGTAAAATATGAATTTGACTTCCTTATGTTTCTTACCAACTTTACCTGTACTTTTAGTCATGACTCTTGAATATATTACGTCAATATCAGAACACAAAACATGCAAAATAATTTGTCTGTGTTCGACAGGAAAATACGTTTTTTTTTGTAAACTCGATTT
This sequence comes from Eucidaris tribuloides, assembly GCA_001188425.1. Taxonomy (NCBI): domain Eukaryota; kingdom Metazoa; phylum Echinodermata; class Echinoidea; order Cidaroida; family Cidaridae; genus Eucidaris; species Eucidaris tribuloides. The sequence continues at coordinate 52,654 of JZLH01S0131360.1, forward strand.
AATTACGACAAAGTAGGACAAAATTATTTACCAAGGATTTCTGTACCATACTTCTGTACCTATTTAATGTAAAAACTTCTGAATTTGTATTTAAGCTTGAAAAAGAAATGTAATGTTAAAACTGCACAAACAAATATTGTTATCAATACCTGACTCCTCTCATGCACCAAATTTACTTCCTTGACATTTTGAAAGATATTCACATTAAAGTGACTTTCGAAACCATTGACTAAAAATTGAAAAAGTTGATACTTGAATTGAAGAACTACGACTTAAAACAAAATTATTACCACTTACAGTGCACGAGATCTACAGTAGATAATAAAGGCTTCTCCGATATCCAAGCCAGACTCGCCGGAAACGGGTGAACTTGGGAAGGTAAAACTTGTTGTATGGGATAGTCTACAATATAACGGCGTACTGCAGTAATGTTATTTGTAGTATATTTACGAAATAACCGACGACCAATCACTACCGTTACTATCTGTGAGGTTTTGAGGATTTAGGATATTAATATCGATTCAACTTGGCGAAGAACGAGTTCGTTTTTCTACCACGTCCATTTACTGAAATTTATCACCGAGGAGGTCTACCATCCATACTCTATCATGGTAGCCCTGTCATCTCTGCCAGAGTTCTTTGGTGAGGTTGCTTGGACAACTGTTTTGCTGCCATTGGTTCTCAGTTTGCTCATCTTCTGGTATTTTCGCACATATTGGGCCCCGATTGCCCGTAACCTACCTCCAGGTCCCCAGAGGACACCGTTCCCATTTAACCTACTGGTTGCTCTGATCTCCTCGCAAACAGGAATTGAATACATCATTAACCTCACCAAACGGTAAGTGTATGCAAATAACAAAATGATAACTTGTAACTTTTTTTTTTGGGGGGGGGGGGGTTCTGTAATCTAGTCAAGGAATCAATTTTGGTCTGTGAGCAATTACTCCAAACAGTAATACAAGTTGATAAATATGGTACTACCAGAGAATGATTTACAAGGTAACAAAGGCATATAACGGTAAGTAACATTTAAATTTATGTAAACTTCAATACACTTTGACACTTTATTATTGATGTAATCAATATGAATATTCCATTGTAAATGTTTATTAATGTGGATACCGAGGAAATGTACACTATTGCATTTATTGAAACGACATGAGTCATGTTTTATTCCAATATTTTGCAACATATTTACGATATTACTGCATTCATTATGTAAGACATGGTACAAAGCGTGTTTTATCTAAATTGACTAACTATTTATTATTTTTAAACCAAATAGTGACTTTGTTTTGTTGACATCCATTTTTATTATCATTATTATTATTATTATTTTCTGTATATGATTGGGTATAGAATAAAGTAGTATCATCAGCATACAGAACAAATTCAACATTTTCAATTGTTATTCATGTCATTGATATAAATAACGAATAAAAAAAGGCCTAAAATAGAGCCTTGGGGCATACCATGTTAAATGGGACTGCAATTAGAAGTACACTTAGCAAAATATGTATAATGGCAGCGATTAGTTTGAAAATTAGTGAACCATTGCACTAGGTGATCCTTGGACGCTATAATGATTTCATCTATGTATGAGAATATCATGATTAACAAGGTTAAATGCTGTTGAAAGATCCATAAATATCCCTAACCGACAACTATTTTTAGTAATAGCCTAAACAATAATCCTATAAATCCATTATGGCATGTGAAGTAGAAGAATTTCGTCTAAAGCCACACTGACTATTGGAAAGAATTATGACTTGGACAAAGAAAGTAATAAACACGATAAATTGAACATTTTTTCGAGTAATTTGGAAAGACAAAGCAACATAGATATAAGGTGGTAGGTTTTTAATGAATGAGGGTCCGCCTTCTTATAAATAGGTATTTAAGCAATTTTCAATTGGGACAATACCTGTTTCTTTAGAATTATTGAAAATATATGCCAGTGGTTTAAGTATTGAAAGTATTGTACTGATTACAGACCACACATTTTTAGGATTATATCTAGTTTTATCCAACTTCTTGCAATAATTGGTTTTTTTATCATAACGTAATCCATTTGTAACTTTATTTCTATATGATTTATATTTGCTTTCATTTTGTAAAGTACGGTTATTTAAAATATTTTATATACCCTGTCTTTCCATTTTATGAAGTTTTGGAGTTATCCGGGGCTTTCGAAATAGTTAACGATGATATGAATTTGTTGCAAGCTTCATTTACATCAGCAGCTGAATAAAAGGGGAACCAGTCAAAACTAATAAGTTCATATCAACATGTACAAATTCCTTCATCTAATAAAGTACGACTTATTTTGAGGGTGTTTTCTTATCTTCTCTAATTTTGTTGTTAAGCAAAAATAACAGTAAGTGATCTGTAATATCAACGCAAAAAATCCATAATCAAGTTGAGCATCTAAAACGTTCGTGAAAACATTGTCAATTACAGTTGCACCATTAATGGTTATACGGGTAGGTGATTTCATGAAAGGAAGAAAACCAAATGAATAGTTGATATTAGTGAAAGTATTTGCATTTTGCTCTAGAGGATTTTAAAAAAAAACAAATTTAAATTAAAGTCCCCAAAATAAATAGGCGTCTACGTTCTTTTCAGACTGTGTAAAGTAACCTGAAATAAAATTCAAGAAAAATATTTGTATTACAACTCTTTTCATAGCCAACACCAATATACTCATTATTATTGTACACAGAATCAACAAATACACATTCAAAACATTAATGTTCATTATCCGTCTGAAAAGTACCGTATCTTACATAAAATTATATATCATCAAACATGAAAAACAATACCCCACCTCATCGCACACGAAGCCTACCTGAATTCATGAAAATATATATTTGTATTTTGAATGGAATTTATAGGGTGTCAGGGAGACATGTTTTGAAGACTACAATAATAGAAAATTAATGTTTTAGTAATAACAAGAAATATGTAATATCCTTGGAGTGTTTATAAGGACTATGAGCATTGTAATGTATTCGACATAGGCCAGTGGGGCTGTCATGTTGGACGTTAAACTTGTGTGGAGTCAAACAATTAGATGTGGGGGAAAAATTTAATAGGTAAGTATCTGGATCAATATTTTCTAATATAACACTAATTCTTAAAGTATGCCTATTATACATTTATAATCAATGATGAAAACTCCAAAGTAACATCTAAAAAGTTAAAACAAAATAATAATTTCGTCCTAAAAATGATGTACATGTACAGAGTGATGACTAGTATAGAATTCTGATCTTCCGGCAAAATTAAATACCGTAGTACATAAATGAGACAGTCGAACCTCGGACATATAAGCACATGCAACTACTCATGGATAAACCAAAAAAAAAAGATGTATGATAAAGAACTACGTACTGCAAAAAAATAAAAAATAAAAAAAATAAATCACATCAAAACAATGACAACTAGATGTTTAAAACATATATTTCACAGTTCTTTGGTTTCAGATGAGAGAGAAAAAAAAAGGCTTCAGGAGTTTATTATTTCAGTTCGAATTGTATAAAAAGTCAATTCACTTCGGTATGTTGTGATGATACATTCAAAGTTTTTTAATTAGTTTTGTTTTTGTTTTTTCTGGTCATTATTGTTATGGATAACTTTTGTTTGGATGCATGCATCCTTGCCCTATGCTTTGTGAACTTTAGCATTGGTTTTCTCATCATGTAGCAGTTTTTGATTCCTTGATGTATCGTCCTTGACAATGGACATCGTGTGACTTGTCGCTTCCTGTACGACTGAGTCTTTGGGAATTATTTTTGGGCTGTTCTTTTCTGGCCAACTCGGTGAGAACGTTAAAAGTCTAACAGGAAATAATAAGCAGTCCACAATTCAGAAATTATTAATGATTAAGGTCATTGCTCAAGGTTTTGCGATAAAATCCGTGTTATTTGTAAAAGACTTACAAAATGTTTGTGCAGCTTTTCGTGGGTTATATTTCCAAGATGTTCTTGTTTACTAAATGCAGGCAGGGACTTTCTTTTGGCTTATTTCCAAATAATTTTGAGCATTTATATACACCCAAGTCTGTGAAAGTGTTAGTATATACCATGGTTATGAATTACGCCCCACCTCCGTAAAAAAAGGACTACTCTGTGATTTAGTTTGCTGGTACTATATGATCTCATATGATAACTTATCCCACCCACGCATCACCCCACCCTCCACCCAAATGAGCCTCTTTTTGCTCTAAAAGGTGAAGTTAAGAGGCAAAATCATGACTGGGAACATTAGAGGATCCCCCCTCCCAACACACACACCAAATGAGTTGAAACATAATACCAATGCATACACTAAGTGGACTGCATTATCCAGGAGGGAGGAATTTGTCTGAATTCTTATACTTTGGAATTAAGAGACTCTTGACTCTTGAAGAAATAATCTTTGAAGCAGTTTTGCCAAGCTAGAATTGGACGGGACGTACGGGGATAGCAGGTGGTGCTGCAGACAATAACAAAACGGTGTAAAATTTATAGAAAGGTCAACAATAAAAGTAGTGATGTGCAAGTACATTAATGTTCGTCTGAAAAGGTATGCGATGCACTAGCTTCCCGGTCAAAGGCGTTTTGGACATCAATAAAACACAACGTCTGTTTGATCTCTGCATTGCAAAGTGTGTGCCCAGTCGTGGGTGGCCGAGATAAACAAGCATTCATTTACCAGCATTGAATTAAAATTTGATCCTGATAGAAACTGTAAACAAAGGAAATTAAACAACAAAAAATATGAATGCTTCAGTATTTACCGATGCTAATTTATACAACAAGGAAATGTCTGCTTGTTTAATGTTCAAAGCAGAATTCTTGAAGTAAACTTGATGAAGAAAGTGGATAATTTTCCAATCTTGCCGTTTTAATATTTGAGAATGACAGAATTTTGACACATTTAATGCTCATGAAAGGGGGCAAAATAACGGGAATATACTTCTGGCATAAGAATTCCTATTCTGTGGAACCATTATGTACATTTAGTGTTAGTAAAGATTACTTGTAGATGTCTACATATGAAATATTTTACCGTTGACCTCTTTCACCTACAAACCCAGTCATCTTCCTGAATACAGAATATACAGAACAATAAACAGGAAACAAGGTGAAAGTTTAAGCAAATTTGGTTGAACGGTTCAAGAGTTCTGATAGCTCAAAGTTCATTTAATCATTATTATTGAGGATCCTTAAATTGGCAACTCTACATATTTTTTTGATGAAAGTATAGACAACTTCCTGTTAGATTTTTACACAAATGGTTATGAATTTACAGTTTTCTGAAGTGTCTAGGAGCAAGTCTCTAAATTCTTTCATAAAAAATGTAGAACCGTATTTCCATAGACATACGGTACTTTATCACTTGAACAACCTGCAAGAGCAAATAGGATATTTGATTAAAAAAAAATGAAAATACATGGAAAACTGTGTGAAAAGCCCATGCGGAGTTCTTTACACTTTCATTTAAATAGCTGGTCGAGTTGCCAATTTAAGAATCATCCATAACAAGGATTAAATAAACTTTAATAATCATAATTTTAACCATTCAACCAGTTTTTTTCAAACTTTCACTAAATTCCTTCTTTTATTGCGTTTTAAATGTTTAGGAAGACGTCTGGGTTTTATTCCACTTTAATCAAAAGATACCCAGATATCGAGAACAAATTCAATGAACGTACTCCCATGAACACTTGTTCTGAAGTTCTAATCCTCTCCTATCTGTCTATCCCTCTCCTCTCTCTTTTTTGGTCTTCAAGTTGAGTAAAATAGGTCGGGCTCTCTAGCAGAGCATCGGTCGGTGCCTTTATCCGTTTATATCCGTGGCCATATGGTTGTGCACAAGACAGTTTGACTAAAGGAGCGGACCCCACCAGCTGAATAAACTCACCCGTTTGTAAGTCTTCATACAAAGACCAATATATTTATGTGTCTGCTTTAATTAACAGGTACGGTGACGTAGTCTTCCTGCATGTGGGAAGTAAACGCCTTGCAATCATAGCGACTCCAGAGCTAGTGCAAGATGTACTCGTGAAACACGGCGACGTTACTTCTGGACGTAAAATACCACCCTTATCCCTCTCAGTGATAAGATACGATAAGGGTGAGTTCAAGTGACGCAACGTTAAAGAAGTTCTTTTGCACTCCTTGTCTTGTAAATATGTTAGTCTGAATTAATTGTCTCTTAGATATTTTGGTCTACAGTAATTGTTTCGTTGATATATGTATGTTCTTCTACAGTAATTACATCCTATACGCTTTATGTTTGTTTTCACTCATATATAATTTGTCTACTCTGATTGTCTCCTACATATTGTATCTAAATACGTAGGTCTTCACTGTCTTTGTCTCCTAAATATATCGGACTATTCTGTTATGGATATGTTACTCGACCATGTCTACAGTGAACAACTCCTAGATTTTTGTAGCCTATATCTTTTCATATGCATACGACTTTTTTTTTATTGCAGGAGGTATTATCTTGTCCCAAGGGGACGTTTGGCTGGAAAATCGTCGCTTTGGCTTGGCAGCCCTCCGTAACTTTGGCATGGGAAAGAAGAGTCTAGAGAGCAAGATAAACGAAGAGGCTCGGATGCTATGCGTTGAAATAGCCTCACACAACGGGAAACCGTTCAATCCACGTGCAGTTGTCAACAACGCAGTTTCCAACATCATTTGTTCCATTACTTTCGGGAACAGATTCGAATATTCGGATCCGAAATTCCAACATATTACTTCAAATCTTAACAAGTACCTCTCCAGCGAAGTTGGTTTTGCTGCGGACATCCCACTTATCTTTCTGTCAGCCGAACGTATTTGCCTGCTAGAAATCAGAAAATTCATCTGCGAAGCGGTGAACCAGCACAAGGATACCTTCGACAAGAATGACATAAGAGATATCATGGACATGTACCTGGCAGAGGTTGAACGTATGAGGGCAGCAGGCGAACGGTCATTGCTTGACGTTGATAACCTGTGGATACTTGTGTTTGATCTGTTCCTCGCTGGGACAGACTCGACTACATCGACCTTAATGTGGTCCTTCTTGCTGTTGGCTGGCCATCCTAAAATTCAGGGAAAGGTACGAGTATTGCGACAACATGTAATTACCCATTTGCAAAACAACTTGGACATTATGGAAGCGCCATTCAAAAAAAAGGTATCAAACTTTGCCATCTGACATGTCTGGCAGCGCTTGCATGGACAAATAAACACCCACATCGGCAACAAAATATACAACAACACCCCTCACCCCGCCCCCCCCCCCCAAAAAAAGCATATGAATTACTGTCAGCTGACGAAACTTTTGCATCACATCAGTCTATGAGGAAAAACTGGAATGGTCTCTCAATGATTTCCATTTTTTAGAAGCACATAATGATCGTTTTGTTCTTTTTGCTGTTGTTAATTTTACATAGATCAGCTCGGAAATCGACGCGGTTATTGGACTCAATAGAGCCCCTTCATACAATGACCGAAACAGCATGCCATACACACAGGCCTTCCTCTCCGAAGTTCTCCGATTTCGTCCGATCGCCCCAATAGCGGCGCCACACCTGGTATCAGCAGATCTGACGGTCAACGGCTACCACATTCCGAAAGGAACCGAAATCCTGATGAACATCATGGGGATTCACCATGACCCAAGATTCTTTGATGACCCGGAAGTGTTTCAACCAGAACGTTTTCTCAGCCCAGACGGCAAGAACGTCAAAAAGCACCCAGCATTCATGCCGTTTGGTGCAGGTATTTGTGCTTGTACTCTTGATCAGTTAGAGGGGTATTCATGAGACCGAGAAAGAAAGAACGAAAATGGGGCAACTTAGAATGAAATACAGACGCTAACAAGGAGAGAAAAGTAACCTCAAGTAAAAAAAAAGGGGGGGCAAGGTGTTTTAGATAATATAGTGCAGTAGCCAAGTGGCCACACTAAGAAAACAAGTTAATAGAAAAATATATATATAAATATAAATAGAAGTGATATTAGTAACATCTACAGTGCGTCTCTAAAAAATCTGCAAGTAGAAAGCGCCCTCTTTGTCAAGTAGAAAATACTCCTGTGATATGATGCTTGTATCTCCGTCAAGAGCATAGTCTCAGCCTTCAAGTACCGTTACTTCTATTGAATTTTCTTGTTTTAATCGCGAGATATGTATATCAAACGAAAACCTGAAATCATAATCGTGTCACCTTTACTACAGTCCGTAGTGTAAGTGGCACAATTGTGATTTTACCCTTTCTGGTGTACAACTATTTTCTTCCCATTAATAACTGAAATGTTTAAAACGTGCGATTGGAGCTGTTAAAAAAGACCTTTTTTGTGTGTGGATTCAGCACAAATTTTATCTGAAGGAGATCTGACAAAAACATATAAGGGTTTGTAAAAAGTTACCAAAACTTGGCATGTCGAGCCCAAAATGTCCTGGATAACCAAACTTCATCAGTAATATGAAATTCATATTTCGGAATCAGTACATAGTTTGAGACTTTAAAAATGTCACTCCCAAAAAGTATGATTCTAGATGGTTCGCTTTCCCGATACTTGCAACACGCAATGGCAGCCTCCTGTAGCAGTACTGGAGGCTGCCATTTTGGGATCACGTGACACATATTATATTGTGTGGTAATTGGGTGAAATGGACTGATCGGTTTTTGCGACCAACACTGTTTTGGCGATGAAACATGAATTTGGGATTACGATAATCCGTTTGAGGATGACCTTTCGGCTAAACTAATTTTATCATTAAACAACACCGACCCTTATCTACTTCACAGCGTGTGTAAAGTTTCAATTTCATGAAAATGACGTTTATCGATATTTGCCAAATAAACTCTTCATTTCTAGAAAAAATATCCTTGCATCTACAATTAGCTTGAAGCACTTTTACTCCACCGTGCATGTAGAAAACAAATTTTCGACACATTATTATTCACGAAAATGTTGAAACCATCTACTCACTGATTTTAATATTTTAAATGTAGGTCGTCGTGTTTGCCTTGGAGAACAGCTCGGCAGGATGGAACTCTTCCTATTCTTAACGAACATCCTTCAGCAATTCATTCTCCAAATGCCTGCTGGAATCAAGCCGGACTACAGCTTGGGTCAACGACCTGCTTTCCTCGCTCCCAATCCCTACGAAATATTAGCAGTACAACGATAGAGGGCGTTAACAATACATCCTACAAGGCGCGCGATACATTAGGACAATAATTACAAAATAGGTAGTTTGAAAAATTGTCATGTTTTTATGGTATTTATATTCTTTGGGATAGTAGCTTCCACAGCTTGCGTAAAAGTTATTAAGAGTTGGAGATCACCGGTGTGGTGTGTTGGTCATACAAAAGACCCTTTAAAAAAATGGTAACTTCTGCTTTTTTAGCCAGGAACTCGGTAGTTTCTAAGTATCCATGCGTTGGTAGTAATTGAAGAGACCCCAATCATATTTAATATATCACTTATGGCTTTAAACATGCTTGTCCAGTATATAATGCCCTTTGATCATAGCTGGCGAAATTTGTTGCCGTCAGTTTTTGTTTTACACAAATCGGCACAAATTGTCCCTAGTGACAATTTGTGACGCAGCGACAATTTGAGCCGCAACACCGTGTAGGAATTGCTTTATATTGTTGTCATGGGAACATTTCTCACTTGATAAATGAGTTTTTTTATGGAGAGAAATACGAGTTTAACCGCTATCTTATCGCGCAAATATACCTTGGTACAGATAATAGCGAGTATAACCATGATAATCGCCATATATCTTACCTCAATTACTCATATAACAGAAAAGATAGCGAGTATAACCGCTTTCTTACCTTGTAAACATATATGCTGGTAGATTGCTATCTTGCCTCATACGCATTTATACCGGTAGCGAATAGCCGCTACATTTTTGCTCATATATATTGTTAAAGCAAATTATATCTTAAATTATATGTGTGTATACGAGAGAATTATATAAATATCTACAAGACACCACTTTAATTAATTGCTTAATTGTACCTTGGATAATTAATGTTGAAAATAATGCTTGACTTGTTACTGTACATTTTGTAGACCTTAGTAATTCTTACTTCTTCTGAGATCATATTTATAAGTTTTTGTTACTTTCTTATGATTCCACCACATTTACATTCATTTAAGTTTTCTAATTGTAGTTTAGTTTAGTTTAGTTTTGTATTGTCTTTTGTTTTGTACTGTATTTACCAACTGCATGTATGCTTGTTAATTGTATTAATCTGTGTGTTTTTTATGCAAATGTGGACAATAATAGTTAATTCAATTCGATTTATGAGAGCAAAACTTCGCTAGAACAAATAACACAGCGCAGCGCAGCACAACTGTGCATTGAACACGCACACATACACACATGCTACAAAAGTTAAGATGATACACATATGTTACAAAAATTAAGATGATATTTACTAAGTTAACGAAAATCAATTATAGATACCATTTCGAACGGGTTTGCAGCTCATCTTTGCTGTATCAGGTGATTAGATAGTAATATGTATTTATAGAAAAAAAGTCGTCTGGAAATTCTGATTACATAGTGTTGTTAATGAAATGACTTTCAATATATTTATGCTTACTTGTAAGAGTGTGTTCTGTTTAAACTTACCGTAGAATTAAAGGGCAGTGACATGATTGGGAGAAACGAAAAATGCCTCTTGAACCAAACTGGTTGAAAGATATATTAATGGATACACCAGCTGAATTGTGTACCCTGGCTGGAAGGATTTATCTTGAATTTGTTTACTTAAGCCGAATCAAGCGTGAACATAAATTATCTCGTGCCCCGACAAAAATACCTCCCATAGAACCCTACGCAACAGATTTGTGTGTCACAAGGCATACAGATGGGATTTATCTTAGAACGAATCAACTTTTGACTACCAAATTTTCACAGTGGTATCCTTGCACAATTTACTTGATTCTAGAGTAGTTTCACCCAAGTTGATGATACCCCAATCATGTCATTTACCTTTAATGTAAGGTTTTGTAAGATATTATGAAATGTTATAAACATATTAAGAATACTATATTGTTACTCTAAATTTATCATAGTTGGTGATAAACGGTATTAAACGTTTTGGGTTAAGTTGCAGATCTACACCAAATAATATACATAAAGTACATAAAGATCTAAATTCTCTGGCATGTTAAGAGTTAAATGAATAACAACAATATTCCTGTCTTGAAATTGCTTTAATAAAAAAAAGAACGATGAATACACTCATCTATTCAGCTGGAAAATAATTTCGTGTCTGTATGGCTGAAAACAATTGATAAAAACACATCAGAACCGTAAAAATCAGAATCATAGCAATGAATGCATCTATAAGTATTGTTAACATTTTTTCGGGCATCTTTTATTGTTCAGTAATTTCACTGTGATTTTACCCCGTGTTGCTTTTCATGAAATAAACAAGTAAAAAGGAGAGTCATATTGTATTTAATTTTGTGCGTGAAGACGGGTGTTAAACATTTTGATTTTCCTCTTTACCCAAGTGTATAATTACACTTACCCACACGGCCTCATTGGCCTAGCCTCATGGTGATTTGGGTCAAACTTATGTGTAGAGTGTTATTTTATAACCACAAAATTTAGAACGTTATACAGACAAGTAATTCTCACATTGTCTACTCAGCCTACCACTGCCGTTTTTACCAAGATTTCAATCCAGAAATTGGCTCATACAGAAATAGACATAATACACGCACACCATACACACACACACACACACACACACACACACACACACACACACACACACACACACACACACACACACACACACACACACACACACACACACACACACGACACGACGACGCGACGCGACGACGCGACACACACACACACACACGACACGAGACGACGCGCACACACACACACACACACACACACACACACACACACACACACACACACACACACACACACATACACACACACACAACCATACACACATACGCATATACACATGCACACACTCTTGAACAATTCACAACACAAACACACTAGACACGTTTTGCCGAAGGGAATCCTCACATAAAATTATGTAATTGCATCGACAATAAAAGCCAAATCAGTATAATCAAATTTATATATATAAGGAGAAGAAAGTAGCTGAAATGGTTACAGTTGTAATAACTTATTATTTATAGTTTTAAAGAAATATTGTTTGCACGTTCTTTTAAAATTGTCGATTGTCTTCACATTTTGTATGTTTTGAGGCAATGAGTTCCATATATTACTTGCAAAACGAACAGTTCTTCGAAAATATTCGATGTTGGCCTTATGTTATGGGTACAACAACATTAAGTGAATCACCACAGCGTATGCTGCAGTGATATGCCAGTTCCCCTATATTATTACAATCAAATTTCCCGTGATCACCCATGCAACATCTTTTGTAAGCAACACAATGGCATCAATGGATTTGTAGGAACCCTGACCCCAAACACAGCAAGCATAAGGCTGCATGGATCATACACGATCTCATCTTCTTAAATAAAAGTTGAAACCTTGTGATCGAAACCATGCAGCTATTTTACATGTAAGAGATAATCCCAGGTGTACTGCAATAGTATGTATTTCTGAAGAAGAAGTTCTAGTCAGGATTAATGAGACTTTATGTTGTTAAAAAGAAGGTTTTAGGTGTGGTATGGGTTACAAAGTCTAACGCTTGAACGTGTATTGTGATATCCTAACAAGAGTATTGAACATACATTGATCCCACTATGAGAATGAAATAGTGCAACAAATGTTTTTCAAATATCACCTTTATTGCCTGTTATAGCTCCTGAAAATCACTAGTTTAACAATATGGATTGTGAATTCGAACATGGCAAACTGAGCATGCTGAGATATCTGAGCTGCAGAATAGTATTTGAATGGACAAAAAACATCCGGGACTACAAAACTGTTGACAGTTATGCTGACAATGGTTATTTTTTTCTCTTTTAAAGTTTTTATCGGTTTTCATAAATTGGAAACATTGCAAAAACAATAATAATGTATATGTAACTAACTACTGATAACACAACATTAATATTGGTGGTTTGCATGGACATAATATAGACAAATCTTAAACAGATTAGAATACATTCTCAACAGGAGACCATTTTCTGTAGTGAACATTTTCCTTTAACTTTTCTTTTGCGATCACTGATTCTGTATATCTGACACTGCTTATAAATACCAATAGGCCATCTACACTAAGTTCTGATTTCTTGCATCTTTAAATATAGATGTATCTCTTAAATAGTATGACCAGGTGATTTACCAATTGTTTGTAAAGCCCTTTCCAGTCTTTTATGAAACCAAAGATCATTCCTTTCTTGGTCAAATCCTCAAATGTTATACCCAAATTTATACCAAATTTATCAACAAAATCTTGCCTTAAATCTTCAACTGATTTACATTCGCAAAATATATATGTACATGAGTTTCAATCGCTGTTTCACAAAACGTACACAATTTTTTTTCTACCTGCCTCATTTTGAACAGTTTGTGATTGGTGTATAAAATATTATGCGTAAGATTAAACTGAAACAACCTCATCTTAACTTCTATTGTACACTGAAATGGGAGTTGACATATCTGTGGCCACTCATCTTCCTGTATTCCGCACTGAACAGAACATAAACGTTCGCAAACAGGTCTAGTTACATATTCATTAACAAAATTGATGTTAACATTTCTTGTTTTTAACCTTTGTATTTCTGAGGCCAAAAGGGCAAACTGTTACTCGTAATCATTTTTCTCTAGAACCATTTGTAACAGTATTTGACTGAATGAACTTTCCCCTTTCTTTCTTATTGCAGACACAATAGCTAAATATTTCATGCAGTACTTACTTGATACCCCTTTCTCTCCAATAATCAAATTTCACAATATTCCCGTGCCTATCAAAAATGTGATACACATAACACATCCCAGCTACATGTAAAGTCTTGTAATAAGATAATTTGCTGTCCAGAAGAATGGATTGGTTATTTCAAACAAGTTGATTAAGTATGGAGAGTTGACTTTCCTGAACTGCAAATTCAAAATGTTCCTTTGTTTTGGACCATGCGAGCAACATACTACAGTAGATTGCAGGTATACCAAGTGCTTGTAAGTGATTAATGCAGTAATTACTCATAAAGATCAAATTCCCACCAAACAGTTTACAATAGTGGTCAAAAAGTATTTTCCAACATGTCCAATGTTGATCTGACTCTGTCATACAGTGTGTCTCAAAAATAATTGTGCAAGTCAAAAGCGCCCTCTTTGGTAATGGGAAAAACATTTTGACGCTATGCTTACATCACCATCAAGGGTATAGTCGTAGCTTTCAAATGCAGTGTGTCTCAAAAATAATTGTGCAAGTCAAAAGCGCCCTCTTTGGTAATGGGAAAAACATTTTGACGCTATGCTTACATCACCATCAAGGGTATAGTCGTAGCTTTCAAATGCCGTTTGTTCTGTTCAATTTGCTT
>JZLH01S0131360.1:67211-77374 GCA_001188425.1 Eucidaris tribuloides
TATATGTACATGAGTTTCAATCGCTGTTTCACAAAACGTACACAATTTTTTTTTCTACCTGCCTCATTTTGAACAGTTTGTGATTGGTGTATAAAATATTATGCGTAAGATTAAACTGAAACAACCTCATCTTAACTTCTATTGTACACTGAAATGGGAGTTGACATATCTGTGGCCACACATCTTCCTGTATTCCGCACTGAACAGAAAATAAACGTTCGCAAACAGGTCTAGTTACATATTCATTAACAAAATTGATGTTAACATTTCTTGTTTTTAACTTTTGTATTTCTGAGGCCAAAAGGGCAAACTGTTACTCATAATCATTTTTCTCTAGAACCATTTGTAACAGTGTTTGACTGAATGAACTTTCCCCTTTCTTTCTTATTGCAGACACAATAGCTAAATAGCTACATGTAAAGTCTTGTAATAAAATGATTTGCTGTCCAGAAGAATGGATTGGTTATTTCAAACAAGTTGATTAAGTATGGAGAGTTGACTTTCCTGATCAGCAAATTCAAAATGTTCCTTAGTTTTGGACCATGCGAGCAACATACTACAGTAGATTGCAGGTATACCAAGTGCTTGTAAGTGATTAATGCAGTAATTACTCATAAAGATCAAATTCCCACCAAACAGTTTACAATAGTGGTCAAAAAGTATTTTCCAACATGTTCAATGTTGATCTGACTCTGTCATACAGTGTGTCTCAAAAATAATTTTGCAAGTCAAAAGCGCCCTCTTTGGTAATGAGAAAAACATTTTTGACGCTATGCTTACATCACCATCAAGGGTATAGTCGGTAGCCTCATTTCAAAATGTACGTTTGCTTGCGTGTTTTCAATTAGCATTGTTAAATCATACTGGATTCTTCATTATCAACGACAAGGTAAAATCACAAATGTGCTACTTTTAGTACAGTCAATGATATAGCATCAGACGCTCTTCCCGTAAAAGTGACACAATTGTGATTCCTCCCTTTTGTTGTTTACAAGATATCTCGAGATCAAAACAAGCAATTAGAACAACACAAACAGCATTTCAAAGCTAAGACTTTGCCCTATGTTGGCGTTAACATGTGTCAGAGCAGTATTTTCTAACTGTCAAAGAGGGCGCTTTTCACTTAAACAATTTTTTTGACGGGGTGCAGCATGTCTCAAAAAATCGTGTAAGTAAAAAGCGCCCTCTTTGGCAATTAGAAAAAAACTCTTGTGACATGATGCTGACATCAACGTCAAGGGCAAAGTCTTACCTTTCAAATGCCATTTGTTTTGTTCAATTTGAGTATTTTAATCTCGAAATATGTTGTAAACAACAAATGGTGAAACTACAATTGTGCCACTTTTATATGGAATGTAGTAAAATTGGCACAATTGTGATTTCACCCTTTTGTATTTACTTATGCATATGTCAAGACTTAAACAAGCAGATAGAACAGAGCAAACGGTAATTGAAAGCTAAGACTATGCTCTTGACGTTGATGTAAGCATCATGTCGCAAGAGTATTTTATAAGTGCTAAAGAGGGTGCTGTTCACATGCACAATTTTTGTTGAGACACACTGTATATCTATGGATATACTTGACCAGTTGTGTTTCTATCATACATCTTAAATTAGGAAATTTAAGTCTACCATACATGCCATATGCATACTCTGCATACATTGGGGCCCTTGATATTTTATCTGGACCGTTCCACAGAAACTCAAACATCATCTTTTCAACATTCTTAACAAAATCATCTGGTATTTCAATATTGGACACTAAGTACATAATTTTTGACGGAGCAAATGTTTTTAATAAGACACTGGCTATGTTTGCAAAGGACTATATCTAATAGACTTATAGTATAAGAAAAATTGACATAATGAAACTGGGGACTCGTAGTAGATTTTCACTTTTTTTCATAGCACCAACTGACCAATTAGAAGTACATTTTTTCACGGCTTCATTTTTTTTAGACTTTTGCAAAGTCACTTGGAATATGGGGGATTACTGCTCAATATTTCAAATCGTAGTCATTGTTATTTTTGGCTTTTCACACACTATTGCACAATTAGCTTTCACGAGAAACAAATGAACACGCTATAATTTGATTTTTGAAAGACATTTCGTATTTCTATATCAGCTCTCCACTCTCATATATTTGGTAATCAGCAGAAACAAACCGTGCACCAATTACAAAGATTTTTTTTCAGGTTTACTTGAATTTACACGCATGTTCCGGGGGAAGGCTGAATAATGGACACCATTTTCCATCGTAGAAAAATGTCGCTCACGGCTCTCTGTTCATTAATATATCATTTTATCTGTCCATATTGCCCACATCTGAGGTACATGCAAAGGTGGTAAATGATAGATAGCGATCATTTTATGATAGCCTGTTATGTCTTTTGGTGCAGTAGGCAAAAACCCGTCTGTTTTATCACTGGGTGGACCTGAAACAAATCTTGCGTCATGTTTCAAATTAATATTTAATTTCTGGCAGCAGATTCCTACGAATGCATCCGACCACGGAATCAGGGGTGTCTGAAGGGCCATCTGATAGATATTACCGATAACATCCGAAGAAAAAAAATAGGCCGCCCCCGTGTAATACGGCGGATATGTCTCGTCTGGCCATACGTGTCTGGGTGTATAGAATTTTCTCCATGTGCCTTCTGGTTTACGTATGACTGTGGTTGGGTTAACGTATCCTCGTCCAAAGCCTTTCTGCGAGGATGATCGTAAAATCTCGGACAGGGCAGGAGTATTTATCAATACATCGTCATCCATTTTCATGACGAATTTAGCTCGCTGACAAAACGTGCTGGTCCATTTCAACCCCATAATGGTTTTCAGGGTCATATTCAGATAGTCGTCTTTGAAATTTTCTTGAACTATATCATCATATATCCTCGATTCCTCGTAGATTTGAGTTTGTAGAACATCGTCGTCGACGGCTCCGAGCAAAAACGCAATCCTCATTGACTGATTATGATTTACGAAAAAAGGCCACGCGTTTTGCCGACCGAATGTATTCCGTATTACGTTCCGTTTGAAACTGTGATCCGGAGCCGAGTTGACGAAAATCACCAGGAGCAAATCTTCACCTTCTCCATTGTGTTTGTCACATTTCTTGCTAGGATTGATGATATAACTGTAATTATGGGGATCGAGATGCGGAATCCAGGCTTCCACACCGGCGTTGATTCGGTCACTGTCGTCGGCGTGGTTTACATATGAACATTTAGGAACCTGTTCTGCCGTTGCCATGACGGTTTTGTGACTGCATTCACATGACGTGTAATTGTTGGGTATAAACGACACATTCACCTGTTTGCGTCGAATAGTTGTAACATCATTTGTTTCATCATAACAAATTATTAGTTGATAAGATAAAAATAAACATATTAACACAATCAATAAACACATAAACGTAGATCGCTTGGTGAACTTCCCATGGTAACGCATTTCGAATCCAGCTCTACGACAGATAATGCAGCTGCAGACGTCGCCATTAACGTCAGAATGTGTAGGTGTATTCCACACTAATTTTTGTATCAAATGTCGAATATACGTGTTGTCTATGAAAGCACGTTGTGTTGTGTGCGAGAATACTATTTTTGATATTGCGCTATGCTTGATGCATCGATGATTAACGTCGTGTGACCCGTATGAACGCCGCGATCGGCCATTCATAGTAGATGTGAATGGAATTCTTGTTCTATTCTATAAAATGTCACGTTTGGATACCTGTGGTGGTGTTTTTCAAAGGTTTCCACAAAGTAATGGATGTACCCTTTTCAAGTAAATGAAGCGCGTTCAATCTTGCCCCGTATAAAATGGTGAGTGGACTCGTAACATATCGTGAGCGCCCAGGAAAAAGGATATCCTTCTGTTTAAATAAAAAATGATCAATAAGGGTTCTTTTTAAACACACAAAGAAAATCCCCCCCTCCAAAAAAAATGGGGGAAACAGAGCAATGGTTTTATTTACAAAATTAAACATAATTTCACGGGTAATAATAAATGTGTATAAAACAAACTCGTCTGTATCCAAAAGCCATTTTTTCTGAAGGGAAGCTTGAACTTTCACTGTATGTATAACTTCAAAGACATATGTTTGAATTTGTGTCTGCAAATATTTCTTGTCAACATTCTCCTGGGTTCTTCTGTGCAGACCCGACAAACAGGTTATCGTGAGCAATGGTGTCTCCATTGCTAAGTTTGGCAAGGAGTCTCTTATCACTAAGAATATAAATGCGTACTTATTTTACTCTCTTGCTCAGATTCATGATTATAGCCTGCCTTATTTAGGAATATTTTTTTATCTATTTTTTTTTTACAAATAAAACTGGTGACGTTTCGTATAACGTCTTCGCCGTTTACAGGTTAAGTTGGTATGATAAAGATTGCTTGTTTAAAATCTGTTTTTATTTTTTCTGACACTGGCAAATGTGTTGACATTGCTTATTGGTTAAAGTTGCAAGTCTGATTAAGTTTTATAGATTCCAATATTGTAATGTACTTAACAATAATAATGCACATTAAAGTGATAGGCTAACATTGTGCAGCTTCAATTTAAAAAAAAAATTGTCAAATGTTGATATCTGAACTACATAGTAGCGTTCATATGGACAAATAAACACCATAGAATAAAAAAGTTCCACTGCCAATGGCAAGTTATGCATGAATAAACAATTCAAACTCGGGGCGAGTTTTAATAGCCTAGGTGTACACACATTAAGTCTATGGGAGGAAATGGGCAAGTGTTCTTCTGAAAAGGAAAATGAAAACATACGAAAAGTAATCACAGAAGTATATCTTTACAAACAGTAGTTACTAAAATAGAAATGCATCATATAATTATGTAGATTATCATTACTCATAAACTGACTATTCATAAAATGTAAACAATATTTTAGAAAACAACAACAAAACATTCTGACGTAAACAATTGGTGTGTGTTGCGAATCAGAAATGTTCATATTTCCATACTGCAGGACATGCTTATATCAACTGTTTATTTTGAAAATTTCAACAAAGAAAAATTCGCAGGATACAGATAATGGAAAAAAAACCCTACCCGGATTGGGGGTAGGGGCAGCCAATTTACAGTAGAGTCTGGATAATTAATCTTCATCACAACTTTGCATTTCATAATTTCTATTATATTTTCAAGGATTTCTTTAAAGGCAAAGCGTCTCTTTTGCACTCTTAAAAAAGACATTGCGTAAATCCAGTGGTATATAGTATACAAATAATGAATGTTTAAGTCATGAGTTGAAAGACTAAACGTTCCATTCAACGAGGCGAAGCCTGGATGAATGGACCGTTTAACCTTTCAACGAATGAAAATATTTGTACTATTGAACGAATGAGAAAACATTCATTGTTTTATACAACATTATAAAGTAGATCTTTAATTTGATTGGATGATTGTAAAGTATGAAAAAAATATAGCCATACATAGGCCTGCATTCTGATACTCTTTCTGGCTTATTCACAAGTTCAGCATGTTCAATGTACGTGTGTATAGTCAATATATCTGCAGTTTCCTCATTTTAGTCTGATTTTTTCACCAAAACTTGAAACTCACGTACATCACACAGCTAAATGGGACAGCGCGTGTACAATACGTGTAGAGCAATGCGAACCGTTACGTGGAATGGGAGGAAAATAGAACCAACATGCACGCAAAAATATAACCAACATACACGCAAAAATAGAACCAAATTTCACGCTGGGCTGAATAAAGTATTTATTGAATATCATGTGACCAACAATCTTCCAATCAAATGACAAGGATCTGCTTGGACGTTGTATTAAAAAAAAGCAATAGCATTTAAGAACGTATAGCAAACTATAAGAGCTAAATTTGAATTATTTTCTTGTAGACACAAAAATTCTATTAGTCCACTAATCAATTTTTTTATGCCCTTACTGACAGTAAGTTACTGTACACGTGAATGTTGCATGGTGTGGAAAAAATGTATATACAATATTATTAATAATGAGTAAGAGCTAGAATCACCATGGGCAAGCAAGCATTCCTCAGACATCGAGAGCCACTCAGCACTAGCATCAGTATCTCCCTAAGGAAACGTCTAGTGAGAAGCCTAGTGTGGAGCTTGACTTTGTATGGCTGCGAAACATGGACTCTGAGGAAAGATGATTGTAAGAGATTGGAAGCATTCGAGATGTGGATATGGTGACGCATGTTAAAAATCAAGTGCGAACTGAGAGACTGTCAAATTAAGAGGTGCTAGTTAAAGCAGGAGAAACGCGAAGCCTCCTGAACACGATTAAATATAGACAAAGAAAATGGATTGGTCACGTACTGAGACACGAAAACATGATGCGTGACATGATTGAGGGTAGAGTAGATGGGAAAAGAATCCGTGGAGGCCAAAGAACAAAGATGTTGGACTTGATCATGAATGGAAACACTTACCAGGAAACTAAAACAAAAGCTCAAGGCAGGAAAGAATGGCAAATGATTGACTTTTTCTATAACGGACATGTCACACTGGCATAACACTAATGATGATAATGTGTACCATATGGATTTATTAACATGAAACATGTTATGCGTTAGCCCCTTGCAGATTCATATTTGATAGAGACTAATGGACGAATACTGAAATTAAAAAGTCTTGAACCCTTTGCCTACCATATTCCATCTTGAGACCATTGTCAATAAATGTGTTAATCATAATACTCACTTCCTTTTCACTCCTTCTTACAAGCATGGGCTCAAACCCACGAACGAAGGTCTATTCATTGAGGGGGGGGCCTCAATAAGGCTCCGACCACCCCCCCCACACACACACAAACACATCCTTGAATAGAATTCCTGCGTGGATTTGCGCCGCTGGTTATAAGCATCCGAATACTGCTCCTTTCATACATTAGCTTTAACTATACAATATATAAATAATTACAACATCAATTAACGTAGACATTATAAAGACACCAATCTGTAACTAAATTTGCCAATGTAGAAAGTTTGAAGGTGGCCAGTGTGTGTATGTGATAAAGGTGAACATTTTCTATATTGCTCTTTTGGCCGACATTCTTGGGTTGATGTATTAGGTAAAATGGTTTAGTGGTAAATACGCTGATATGAATCAAATATTTTGTGGAGTTAGCAAAGTTGACTACTAGAGCGTATGACAGTGTATGAGAACAAAATTGACTAATGCTGCCCGTATACAGTCCGTTTATACAGTTACAACATGTGATTTTAACGCCATTTTACGTCACAATTTTTTTTGTAATAATTACGATGAGCACCTGGTTTTATAGATAGGAAGAATTTAAAGGTCGTGCGGTCCCCCCCCCAAAAAAAGTACGTTCATGTCAAAAGTCTGTCTATAAAGGGGCCCTAGCTTTCCCTATTCCCCCCATGTAGGCCCCTATGGCTCTAGTTTCACCTAGATTTCCTTTACAAAGAGTGTTGCGACATGCACGTCCTATGTTTGCTTTTTTTTGGGGGGGGGGTGGGATACACAACATGACGTGCGGATTCTTTTTATTCACAACATAAGGTGCTCGTCGCAATTGAATAGAAATGTTACGTAATGTTGCATTGTATTGGACACAAAATGGCGTTCAAATCACAAGTTGTCGCAACTCTTCTACGGTTGAGACTCCTTGGCGTAGATTCGGCAGGCTCATTAATATTTATGAGCTTGGAAATCTTGTTCGGCCGACGACGTATGGCTCAGTAATATTAACACCAAGGAACAACTTGGTTACATATAATAAGATCACAAAATAACCAATGCTCGTCACCGAAACGCAGCTAGCTCTGTGGTTAGAGAGGTAGTCTTCATATGAACATCCTTGGTTGGAATCTTGTTGGAGGCAATATTTTCAAACTATTTTTATCATGTTTTTTTTTTCTTATTAAATTGGAGATGAGGTTTAGTCCGTCAAAAGAAACTTAGAAAATAAAGTCAGCTAGCGAGATTTCCAAGCTCATGAATATTAGTGACCTTGTCGAATCTACGCCAATATAGTCTCAACCCTCCTCTACATGTGAATTTTATTTGACGCCCTTTGATAACAGCGCCATCTATCGTTCGATTGCTAATACTTCAAATGGTTTCGGGAGCAGAATGGATATCCGATGACCATAACCGTAGTCGGCTTCAGTCACACCATCCGGGAACTTAAACACGAATCGTTGTACCACGCTTGTAAAGAACATGAATAGCTCCATCTTGGCAAGCTGTTCGCCCAGACAAATGCGACGACCTGCAGAATATTCAAAAATAAACAAAACACCCAGTCAGGAGTTTTTAAATTGTCACAAACGCACAAACAATCGGGTCATATTTTGTAGGCCCCTGGGAGCTGCGTGTACAGCTTCAGGACTCCCTACAGGGGCCACAGCACCCCTTAGAAAATTTCAATTGAATATAATATAAGAACGACTCAAGTCCATGGGAGGTCATTTTCAGTAAATCAAGAAAAACTAAATATTTTCAACATTTCCAATAAAATCATATTTGACTATGCTATATAAGACAACATCGTAAATACAAGTTTGATTTTACATTTTTTATCATAATTCACCTTCAAGTGAATTGTGGGGAGGTCATTTTATTTAATGGACTTGGGTCGTTTTTTTAATCATATGGACTTGGGTCAGTCTTTGAATCGTATACATAGTAAGGTACTAATGGTAAATTTCTTCTAAAAAGAGAGAGGGCGCTATAATATGAATATAAGAATGACCCAAGTCCTGGACTTGGGTCATTCTTATATGCATACTAGATTTCACTCCTTTATTTTTTTGGCACTTTCGGGGTAAATTGAAATTTATCATTTATGCACAAGATGAGCCCATAGATAAGCAACAATTTCCCATGTTTAACTCAATTTGGCAAAAAAAATTGGACTTGGGTCGTTTTTATATTCAGATATTCAATTACAACGGATGTGTCATAGGCCACTGTCAGCATGGGTGCTGGAGGTGCCACATCATCCCCTCCAAAATCCACAGCACCTTGTGCAAAGGTATCGTTCAAATGCTTGTGTTATAGCCTATTGAGTGATTTCAAGTTTTGGATTATTGTTCGTGTAAGTGTTATCTTAACAATAACACGAGCGTTAATCCGAAACTTGAAATCGATCCGTGTTAGCGAGTTGACCCCGAAATAATGACGCACTTCCGGAAGTTGGTGTTGTAGATAGTGTTAAAAATCGTCTGCTGAACCGAGCTGGGTTGCTGGTGTTAACGATTTACATGCATTTGTCACATTCACTAACACTAGACCCTACGGATTAAGAAAATCACCATTTCAAGTTCGTTGTTAGTGTTAGTGTTATTTCTGTTTCGGCTTACCTCCCTGGGTCGTGCAGTTGTACGTGTAATGTGTATGGCAGCGTGATGCCGCGCGGTAAGCGGCAAGAAAAAATCACAATATTTTAGATTGTGAAAGAACCAAGACATAATGAAATAAGTCAAATACATGAAATTAAGAGGGAAGTGCATGCCTATCCGACTGTGTTATATTTGTAGTACAATTGTTTAAATTTCATAAAGAAATTACAACATTTCTTCAGGTTTTCCGCGGTTTTCATGTTCGCCGAACTAGGGATGTGACGTCACGCTCGAGTTAAACTCGTGTTATGCTATCGATTACAGAATCGATAGTGGCCACTAATCCGAGTCGTAGTGTTAAAGTTCGGTTTAACGGCTCTTGACGTCTAATAACACTAACAATAACACTAATCCAAAACTTGAAATCACCCATTGGGTGATTTCAAGTTTGGCGTTGAAGTCTGGTGTTAGTGTTGTAACAACACTAACACCAACTATAACACCGTACTTGAAGTCAGGCCCGGGGTCGGGGTTGACCTCGAAAATTATGACGTACTTCCGGAAGTTGGTGTTGAAACTGGTGTTAAATATCGTCTGCTGAACCGAGTACCGTGGTTGGTGTTTGTGATTTACGTGTAATTTTCCCATTCATCAACACTAAACCCTACGGTTTAGGAAATTTGTGATTTCAAGTTTGGTGTTGGTGTTGGTGTTAGTCTTGTGAGTGGCAGAGCTGACATGCTCGTGTGTGTTGGCTATGGAGAAAGCTTCGCTGTGCGACGCAAACCGCTGAAAGAACCTTTTCCCCTTAAAAACTTACATAATTCGCCAAATTGACATTAAACTTCC
>JZLH01S0131375.1:2041-17500 GCA_001188425.1 Eucidaris tribuloides
AGCAAACAGAAAAAAAGTCGCCAGGTCTGACAGGAACATTATGCATGGCCAAATCATTTTAAATCATGCCCTTTAACACCGAGGGTGTTAAAACGTATCACATATGTGGTATTGGGGACACCCTGAGTGTTAAATGTAACACCCCTGCTTTTGCACTGTATTTTTGTTATCACTTTTATTAATTTGCACCATAAAAATGACCACCTTTCTAAAAACGACATGTATTTATTTATTTATTTATTTATTTATTTATTTATTTATTTATTTCTTCCTTCCTTTCTTTCTTTCTTTCTTTATTTATTTGTTTATTTATTTATTTATTTATTTATTTATTTATCATTTATTTATTTATTTAATCATTCATTAATCTATTTTTGTATTCATTCTCCCATTCTTTCATTCGTTCATTTATTTATGTTTTCTTTTAATCATTTATTTTATTTATTTATTTATTTACTTATTCTTTCATTAATTCATTAATTCATTAATTTTTATTTATTTATTCTTCTTCTTCATTCGTTTTTTTTTCTCGTCGCATTGATTGCATCACAAAGCGTTAGGGCCTATATACGGTCTTTCTCTCTCTTCAATTATTGATTCCCATCACATGACAATGACGATTACCTCAATACCCATAACCCTTGTGCACAAAAACCAACGCTGGCTGATACATACTGTGTGGAGTACAGGGAGTGTCTTGGAAGTTAGAACCCCTTGCTATTTAATGCCTTCAACTTGCTGTATTTGAAACTAAACCCAGCCTCTTTCCCGGCGAAGAACGCTGAAAACACAATTTTCTCCCAGATGACAGGGGCGTGTATGGCACAATAGACGACGAATGTATGCGGATGAGGCTGTGTTGAACTGAGAGGTGGCGCTATTCATCAAATATTAATAACGACGTTATCACTGAAACGTGATGCTAAATTTTCTATCCATACTTCTCAAATTATATTTGGCATCCTTGCATAACACACACACACACCACACATACACACACACACACACACTCACTCACACACAGATATTTATAGATGCAGCTGCCTGTCTTTGTGTTTTAGTTGGGGTTGTGTATGTGTGTGACTATGTGTGTGTGTGTGTGTGTGTGTGTGTGTGTGTGTGTGTGTGTGTGTGTGTGTGTGTGTGTGTGTGTGTGTGTGTGTGTGTGTGTGTGTGTGTGTGTGTGTGTGTGTGTGTGTGTGTGTGTGTGTGTGTGTGTGTGTGTGTGTGTGTGTGTGTGTCAGTCTGTTTGTGTGTGTTTTTATATTTGTACGGGCTTGTTTATTTACTGATTACAATTCGTATTCACGAGAAAAGACATCTGTCATTTAAAAAAAAATTGCCTTGAACTCTCTTTTTATATTATGCTGAAATGTTAATTATTAATTGTTATAAAGGAACCACATATTGTTATTGTAGACACTATGTTCACTTATTGTATTGTTTTAAAGCTTTTCCTTGTATTTTGTTGTATTTTTGTATTCAGAAATGGAAATAAAATGAAGTTAAATTAAATGAAAGATTAAACAGAATTTAAGGGGATGCAATTGATTATATAGTCACTCTGTACCGACTTTCAATTTCTTGAGATTCTTTGTACATGGAAAGTAATTAGTGAAAGCTTAAAGGGCAGTAATGTGATTGGGGAAGTAAACAATGCCTCAAGAACAAAATGAATCAAAACATATACCAATATATAGACTGACTAGATAGTATATTCATGCTGAAAATTGGTTTATTTGAGGAGAAACGAGCATTAATTCACCAGTATTGAATTTATCTCCATCCCTGATATAAATTGATCTCACTGGAAGCTACACAACATATTTCACGTCACTGCATTTTCTGATTTTAATAGTGCAACAAAGAGGGTATGACTATGAAATTTTCACACCAAAAACTTTAAAATGCAGTCTTGATTTTGCGAGGATTGTGTCCTAAATTAAGGATATTTTCCACTGTTACCATTTCCCTATAAACGTTATCTTATAAACCTGTATGTTATCATGGAAAAATTATTATACTTAATATTTATAATAAAACATATTATTTAAAACGTAATTCTGATACCCCTGACCATGACCTGTCAAAAAATGTTTCATTCGCATTTAAACTGCCCACGAAACACAACAGTATTTTTACAAACGTACACGTACTTAGCTTTAATCAAGCATGAAAAAAAAATGATTGTCGCTAATTAAATGTTCCATTTAAACGGTAACCAGGGAATAAGTGAAAGGTGACGTAATGTACTGGATTATATTGATATTTCCCACTTACTGCTGTCTTTGTTTGACGGATTTAGCGCACATGTCAATCATCACCACTGCCCCTATTTTTTTCTCCATTCCCACGACTGTTGGTCATTCACTATACATACGAACGTCATTAAATGGGTGACTTATGACCTCATTTACATTGACATGCACACACGAACATTTTTATTCCATTGCCACTTCCCAAGAACTGATTCCACAACATTTTACACTTATAATAGTCATATCGTTATGAAGTAGCTGTATTATTATTGTTGAGTAAGAACGCTCTGATTGGGTGGGGCTAAACATACCCATGTTTACTTATTGCTACTTATATGCTCGCGCTCAATTCTCGGCTTAAGTAGAAATTCTGAAGTATTGCGTGTCTTCTTAAATATGCCTTCTTCTCACTCTACACAGTAATTTTTTTGCATGCTCCTGAATTTTACTCCGTTCTTACGTGTTTAGTTTTAGTGATAAGAGAAACCTATATGACTCCACCTATCATCCGGCGCCAATATCGCCTCAACTGCCACCGACTTTCAGACTGTATTTTTTGTACTAACATCAGCAGTATTAAAGAACTCGTTTCTGTTCCAGATACTCGAGGCACGTCCATTAATTTTTGGTGTAATTAATAGCTTTCAATTGACTGGAATTAATCGGCAAACTACAATTTTTGCAATTAAACCAATTGTGGATTTGCTTCAACGCTATTATGTCAGACTCTTGACTGCCTATCAAAAATTATGGCGAACAATACATACAGTTTCTCGGATCCGTACATTATATTTTTTGAAGTAAATTTCGTGCTGGTTCTGTGCTCGAACTCTTTCGTTTTGCTCGTCATCCGTTATCAGCAGGATTTACAAGATGTCACCCGAAATCTCATACAAGTGTCTCGTGTGTTTAGATCTAGTACATGGTACTTCTTGGAGCTTCTGGTCTGTACTGTGGTATTCCGTTAACGATAAAACAACGTGTACCATATCAAACAAGATTCTTCCCTACCTCTATCGAGTGATGTTATGGTCCATCATGGTGTGTTTGTGCGGTATCGGCTTCAACAAGTATGTGTTGATCAGCAGACCGCTTCGGTACGAAACTATTATCACAATGGAAAAATTCAAAAAGGCACTTTTGATACATGTTGTTGTGACGCTGCTGTTATTCGTCCCTTTTCTCCCAATACCTGATGTGCCTTTTGTTGAAATTATCATATCCCATTGTATCGGCGAGTCACCAAGCTTTACTCAGCCGTGGATGCACACATTCAGGCGACTTTCCTTGGTGATCCCAATATTAATAGGTCTCGTCTTTACTACGGTCATGAACTTAGCGCTTCTCCGCATCGCGCGAAGAAAAGCCCGCTCCGTCGGAACCGTGGACGTAGATGCTGTCGTATCGGGTGACCACCGAACGCCGGACTCCGGGGTCGCTGTCGTACATCGTCGGCAATCCCAGCACCTTCGACGTCTTCGTCCCCTTCGTCCACAGGGGCTGAAGGGCATCATCACGGTGGTTCTTCTGACGGGGTCGTTCAGCGTCTGTTGGATCCCCTGTTTCCTCACCTGGACTTTGATAGGTCTGGTTTCGCTCCATTACTGTGACGTGGTTGGCGTATCGAGCAGCTGGATTCAACCGATAATCTATCTAGTCACTTGCAGCGAAGCGAAGAAGATTTGTAGAAATCTGCTTCGGTTGAGGCATCCGTCTTCTCTCTAGAACTTCTTTAGTGTTGCAAACGGTGTTAAGGTATGGTACAACTACCCGGGGGGGGGGTACTTTCCTAGTAAGGTAAACGGGAGTGTGCCGCTCTAATAGGCGACTTTTTCGCAAAAAAATCCTTAAACACGGGTATGGTTGTTGGAAAAAAAATCCTTAAACATGGGTCATGATTTTGAAATTTTACGATTTACACTAGATATTGTCGCCTATTTCATCTCTAAAATGCACAAAAATGCCATTTTTCTGAATAAAAAACCTTAATAATGGGTACCATTTTCCGCCAAAATAACCCTTAAAAAATGGTCGGGTTTTTCGACTTCAGCGGCACACCCCCGTCGGAACCAAATCTGAGTACCTCCCCCCCCCCCCTTTTCCGGGACAACCCACTGCTTTTTCAAGTGATAATGGAGCGTTTCTTTTGAAAGTTTTCCTTTCTGTACAGCAACCATATAATCGGGATAATAAAAGTGAAAGAAGTACGCTGATGGCGAAGAAATTGGTGAAAATGTCAGAAAGGCTTGGTGCAAGTTCCAACGGGGATGTTATTAGGCAAAAGCCTCTTGTCCCTCATATTTGTCATTTTCCTGGTGGAAAATCGAGCCTTTGAACGCCTTAGTGGGTAAACACATTCTACAACCATCAAATCTTAATACTAAATATTGGTATACCTGATAGAAGAAAAGAACCGTGGGGCTGTCATGTGATAATGGAGCAAACAACTCACAGGTCCATCAGTAAATTTCTGGGCTTAAAGTCTAGATGTTTTTTTTTAAAATAAATTGAGGTCCTTTTTAGGGTGTGAACTATACATATACTTTTTAAACCTAGTGCGTGAGAACGTGTAGGAGTATTTTTGGTTTACAGATTTTTCTAAAAGGACACAAATTTTGGTACACATGTCAAGCATTACATTACGATTCGATTTTTTTGAAACGGAGCGCAGTTAAGTAGGGTCCTGCTGGGGACGCATTTTTTATAAAAAATCCAATATGGCGCGCATTGTGAGTAATATGCAGGCTCTAGTTTCGGAAATCGGAAATGGTCACATCCAAAAGTTGTGTTTATGGTTTTCATGCGGAGAATCTGTTCTGATGTTATTTATCGATTTGATATCAACATTTTACCGTGAGTTAATACAGGGTAATATAAAAAGCAAGCACTCTCTCGTCTCCTGTTTATATTGGTTTGCATCAATGGCACGTGGTCTCCTCCTACCTAAAGTTGTGTTAGTTAGAAAGGTTGAATATTACATAATAAGGCTTGGCACTCATATATTGTTAATTGTATTGAGAGCCATTATTTAACTTTTGTGATCTACTTTTCTTTGACTCTTTTGACGATCTAACGTGTGGGAGGTGTCAATTATATAGGGCGTGCTAGACTATTAATTTAATGGTAGCCATGCTAATTATTGATGGCGAAATAGATACCAACTTCTCCAGTTTTTTTTAAAAAGCTTGCAGAAAACGTGCCAATACCGATTATATTATTGTCTCGGGCCTCACTGTTATAAAGTTTATGACCTATATAATATTTACTTTCTGTGACCTTTGACCCAATAACTGTTGAAGTTTCCTGGTTTAGAGGCTCTATTTGTGCTACTATCCAAGTTTGGTTTACACATGCGTGCATATATGTGGTTTAAATACTTACCTAGCTCAGCGGAAGAGTTGCAGTGATAAATATTTAAAAATTTAGACTCATTTTGACCATTTTTACATAATATGATTTTGACGCAAATAAGCTATCGCATGTCGTTTATTTTAGTTAATATAAACCAAGCTTGATTAGCAATTGTGGTGTCAAATAATTCAGCGTATATTCAAGTTCATTGGAAATAAGTGATGGGGGAGGACGGACGGAGGGCAAAGACCGAATTTGGATTAAATTTACAAGGATGTTACTTTTTTTCTTTTTTTGTGTTGTTATTTTAACGGTATCTAATCAGATCCTAGAGTGTGTGATTTTAATCTTCGAGCATTTTTCAAATCTCGAAAACAATCAAATAATGCTATAATGGCTTTGCGACATGATTGCAGCACAATCCCTTGTTTATTTAGTCGGAGTAAATTTTCAGGGTCCATCCATGTTTTAGGCTCAAGTAATCCTTCAAAAATATATATAAATTATATGATTATACAAACCTCAAGTGGTTTTTGAGATGGTCATTGACATAAATGGGTCTCAAGTAACTGAGAAGATTGGACCATACCATGCTCGTTGAGTACTAAGTTGCAATGTGTATAGGGCAACTTATGATACAACTGAAACGACTTCAAAATGTTGTGGAAGTTGCCTGAAGAGAAAATTGTCAAAATCCAGGTGAGTGTCCTTGCTGTGTGTCAAAATGACCATAATTTCAGTTAAAATAATCATTAAGTCAGCAAAATCTTATAATAATTAGGACTATATTTTGGTGTCTGACGGATACTTGTGAAAAAGTGATTAGAGGTTATTCTTTCAAAGTAGAATATGCTAAAGACTTGAATGTAGGTTGACATATGTAAAGATTAAATGGTTTGCTGAATATTTCAATTCAATAATGAGTGGGCCCACATAATATATCAAAAACGGCGGATTGTATCCATGGCGAGTGTTTTGTAGATGTCTCTGTAGCGATTTGGTTATGATACATGTTTTTAGGGATTAGATAAATACCATATGAAAAAAGACTGAGAATCATGTTTTCTTTACCTTCTGTTCGCTCAATTAATGGATTTGCAATTTTGAAACTTGTAATTATGGAAAGGTTAACCACTGATAGTTAAAATGTTCCTGATCGCTATTTTCCCAATCACAAAGATTGTGATTTAAGGATTCTATTTATTATGGTATAGATGCTTCGTTCAATGCCGGATTGTTATGACACACTCAATTTAAATTAGGCGGCAGACAGGCTGGTTATCTGTGTGTCAAATAGATATAGCACGAGTGGTTTTACAAAGCTGGGGGTGTTCATCAGTTTTATTTGCAAAGTTTGTCCAATCATAATTTCTGGACAGTGCTTAAATTTGATACAGAAATAAAACATACTTTGCATATTAGTGATGTCTGATTGCATACGTGACTCAGTCTGGTGATTGTTACGCGTTCATGTGAGGTCCAGTATGGTATAGTCAATTCTTCGTTCCGAGAAAGTAGTGGTCTAAGTTATATAATAATATGTTTTCAGAAATAATGTAGTTTACAGGCAGTCTTTACGCATCTGATAAGCGAGAATAAATTAGGGCCTGTAGTTCTCACGTGAGAATATTAAGAATATTTAAGGGCGGGTCATGCATGAGTATGTATCAATGATGATTCAGTCATATTATTAGATAAGTATATTGACTTTAATGTTGTACGAAGCCATAAAATAACTTCTTAGTTGCCTCATTTTTCATGTCACTTTTGGACAAATAGTTGTCACTTATCAAAAATGTAATAAATATTGCTTGTATAACTGATTGTCAAATCTCTAAATGAATGGAAGATAGTAAATTCACAATTATTGATGACGGTCATTTTATCAAAATTTAGAGGCTAAAATAGGTGAGGTATGTTTGAAGCAATTTTTGGATTTGCATGTTTTTATTGATAAGATTTAATATTTTAATTGGTTCATTCTAGTTTATATGACTCAGTAAGTTATGCGTTGAGAGATAGACACCGAATTTATTCTCAGGGCGATGAATACGATGATGCAATTCTAATGTATAGTCTACCATTAGTAGCTTGTGGTATAGCATTTTGGATCGCATCTTGGATTGACGGGTTGTTAAGAATTAATATTTTTTCTTGTTACAAAGGCCTTAACACAAAGAGGATGAGGAGCCATAAGATATATTAGGGATGATTGAACTATTAACATTGAGAGGTCCGCCAGCGATTGGATAAACAAACGCCTATAGATGAAAATCCATTGAGTAAAAAAAGTATATCAGACTAATGATTGGTCTATGTCCTCGTTGCTGGTGAGAATAGAGCGGTCCAAAAATAGATCAAATGAAGTATTACATGTTCATATGCGGGGACTAGTTGATTTTGTGTTTTGACAAGATCGCTACGGTGATAAATTATCTGTGTTGTTTCATAGATGGGTCGTTAGCGTCCAATTTCCCGTTTAATTTCAGTAATTATCCCAATGTCCAACTATTATAGCCATTACGAATGGTTTGATATTACATTATCATCTAACCTCAGATGAGGCCATGTTGCGATTTCACCAATATTGCGATGAGTGTATGGGCTTCGGCAGATAAAAAGGAGAAACTGAGTGTGAACTACATAAATGGGCAAAATCATTAGGGCCTACCATTGGTAAAGAATGCGTAATTTATCTTGCGGTATAGTGCGTCATAACACACCTATTAATTAACCATTGTAATGTATGATGGCTTATGTAACTAGGGACAAAATGATGGAATCATATGGTTGATTCAAATACATTCAGAATCAGATTCTATACGGAAAACCCATACAAAGCACGAGCTGTTTATCACAATGGACCATTTTATATGAACTATGGTGAAATTAATACTCTAATGGCGGCATATTGATTTTAACGAGAAATGCGCCAGGAGGGCGCCTTCTTGGCGCTGTCTCAAATGAGTTAACTAGTATGTAATGTAGCTCTAAGTCATATTGGAGCAAAATTTGTGCTATTTAGAAGAATTGGAACAAACGGCCTGTTTATGCCCTACGTCTCCACTAAACCATTTTACCTGGAGATGCGTTAAATTTGTGTCACATATTTGATAGATCTAAAGTATAGAACAATATGCGTAAAGTCTGATTGAATGTGGGATTCTATCAATCGGTGGATGGAAGCTCAGTAACCTGCATTCTTCAGATGACAGCACCCTGGTGGCTACTTCCCTTGATGACCTTCAACTTACACTTCGAAAGTTGAGTGAAAGTGTAGAGTGAGGCCAAAGGATTTCGTCTGAATGTTACAAGACCAAGTTCGTGATTATCAACGGATGTCAGTCATTTGTCCCACTGAGGAGGTTGAAAGAATATCACAATTCAACTTTCTAGGAGCTATCATTACTCAAGATGGTAGCTGCAAAAAAGAAATCAGACGGCGTTTGACAATTACCAGATCAGCCATGGTTAACCTCCACAAAGTATGGGCAGACCGAGGCGTCTAAAAAGCTACAAAAAATCCGCCTTGTACAAGTGTTTCCCACTGCTACATATGCTTGTAAAACGTGGTCACTAACGAAATTAGATTGTGATTAAATAAATGCCTTTGAAATGTGGTGCTGGCGGAAAATGCTTGCGACCCCCTGGACTGCAAGAAAGAACAACGCTAGTGTCCTTCAAGAGGTCAACCCCAAAAAGAGACTACTTGCGGTAGGATCCATGCTATGATAAATCATCTGGCACTTACCTACTTTGGTCACATAGCAAGACGAGAAAATAACTGTCTTGAGAAAGTAATACTTCAGGGGAAAATTGAAGGCTCAAGAAGACCAGGAGGACCAAAAGCTATGTGGATTGATAGAATCAAATCCCTTGTTGGTAAACCCTTATATCAACTCGCTGCTGACCGTAAAAAGTGGAGTTCAATCATGGAAGTCACGAACTGTCAGCCATGACAGAAACGTAACAAGCAAGCAAAAGTAGACAATTGGGATAAGATTACCCTCTTTGGCTCTATAGATTGAGACAGACGAGAATACTGCTTACCACGCAAAATTACAGCAAATAAAGAGAGCAGTCTACACTCTAAAATGTTTGTTTTCAAAGTCATAAGAAAAATGTGGTTAGAAAATATATGCTTAGTTTGATACATCTCGTTTACAAGTGGACAGATGTTTGATGATTTGACACACGATGCTAAGCCTAACATGTTTACAAAGTGTTAGCAAGAATGTGTACCTCTTGTTTTCTTATACGACTTAATGTGGCATGCAAAATAAACTAAGGGTTTTCATCATAGCATTAATATCCCACCTTCATGTGACAACGAGTCAAGAATCATGGTCAGTATGTTAACGTTTTTATTTGTAATAATGTAATAATTTTACGAGCTTAGTTCCAAAAGGTGATAAATCCACTTTAGTGACTTTGGAGAAATAAAATGAATTAATTTGCCCGAGTTTGTACACGCGCCAATATGGAAAAAATGATAGTAAAAAACACAATGTTTTGTACTTACTTTTATAAATTGGCTCTTAAAGGTAAACGACATGATTGGGGGTAGTCCTCAACTTGGGCTGAAACTACTCTAGAATCAAGTAAAATATGCAAGGACTCTCCTGTGAAAATCTTGTATTCAAACGTTGACTCATTCTAAAATAACTAATGTCAATATCCCTTGTGGCAGGCAAACCTGCTGTGTGGCTCTCTATGGGTCTTATTTATATCGTGCCCCAATAGATTTAATGTTCATGGTTGATTCTCCGAAAGTAAACAAATTAGATACAAATCCTTCCAGCTGGGAGATCCACTCCAATTGGTGTATATGTGGTATATATTTCAACTCATTTGGTTCTTAAGGCATTTTCTAGTGTTCCCAATCATGTCACTAACCTTTAATATTGTTCTATAGCTTAATAAATCGGTTGTCAATTTTGGTTGAAAATGGAGTTTATGCTCTTTTGGAACTTAGCTTTTCATTTAACAGACATGCTAATCCAGAGGAATGAGGAGAGGAAGAAAGACAGGGAGCGATTATTCCGATTGAAATCACGACCAACTTGCACTAGACCTAAAGATATCTTTAAAATGTGATTCTTTCGACTTTATTTTCGTTAATACGATACCATGCCTGTCTTTGAATTCGTTTAAAGCACCTGTAATTATAGAATCTATTTTACGTCAAACTCAGTTAACATCTGCACTAATCATGAGTACCGTCCTGTAGAAAGTTGTATAAATTCACTATTCATCGTGTCACATCACAACTATTGTATTCTACCCGCAGTAGCGCAGGGTTGCCAGTTTGGCCTTTTTAAGGCCAAAAGCACCAAATTTGGCGTTTTTGGCATCTTTTGGCATTGAAGAATTTAAAGTGCGGGCCAAACGGCTTTTTGGCCTTTTGGGGGGCTTTTTTCACTGCCACAAAAAAAATCATCATAAAACCCTGTTTTCCGGGGATTTTCAGTCATTATGTGCCACAAAGATCCAAAAGTAGCGGTGCGCATGTACTCCACGTGCAAAATATGGCTGCCCTTAAACCGGTATTATGAATTGATAGCAACGTTGTTTCTAACCAAATCTAGACTATGCTGGCCGTAAAATGCATCAAATCCGAATTTGGTTTTTTTTCACTGAATTTGGCATGTAATTTGGCTTTTTGAGAATCGGAAAACCTGGCAACCCTACATCAGCGTAAAAATACACACAACAACGTACACCATACGCTTATCCAGGGGATGTTTGGGGTGTTAACACCCCCAAATACCCTTTTTCTGAAAACACCTCTCTTTTCTTTCAACAGGGGGTGTTTTAAAGCCCCGTTACAAACGTAATAAATATTAAGTAATAAGAAAAATATGTCTTGAGCTGTTTTATGTAATTGAGTATACTTTCAATACTAGTGAAAATATTTAAAGGAATTCAAGGGGATACAATATTACTCTATGATAATTGTAGCCACTCTTTACCGACTTATAATATTTTATAATTGCACGATTTTGTTATGTCTTTATGTCTTTTACGAAAAAAAATCTCGGGAAAACGGTTAGTGAACGCTTAAAGGGCAATGACATGATTGGAAAAGTAAAAGAAAAATGCCTCAAGAAAGAAATGAGTTGAAACATATATCAAAATGTACACTGGCTATATTCATGCTGGGAAGATTTGTTTTGAATTTGTTTATCTAAAGAAAAGCAAGCATTAATTTATCAGTATTAAATCATTCTCTGGCGCTGATAGAAATTTATCATACAAAAAATTACACAACAAATTGCAGCTTTCGCAACATTTTTTGAATATTTCACAACAAAGAGGAATGTATGACTATGAAATATTCACACGAGATTCTTAAAACAGTGTACTTGATTCAGTGAGCACTGTGTTCTAAATTGAACACTACTTCCATTCTTGACATTTCCCTTTAATTATCAGAGCGAAATTAAATACCCCATGATCGTCATCTCACAAACCTCTATGGTGGCATGTAATGGTTATACCATAATAATCATAATGATAACACTAAATACTTAAAACTCAATCAAAAACTGAATTCTGACTTTTCTGACCACGACCTGTTAAAAAAATTGTTTCCTTCGCCTTTAAACTACTCACGAAACACCCATCTTTACAAATATCTGTACACGTATTAAGCTGTCATAAAGCATAAGAAATTGAGCGTTGCTTCTTAAAAGTTTCTTTTCAAAGTCCTTGGTAACTAGAAATTTTTTAAAAGGTGACTTAATGTATGACCTCATTTATGCCGACATCCACACGCAAATTTTAATTCCATTACCAACTCCCAAGAACTGGTCAAATATTTTAATGATAATAGTCGTATCGTAATAGGTTTATTACTATCGAGTAAGAACGCGCTGATTGGGTGGGGCAAAAACGTGTCCAGTTTCCTTTTTTCTCGCTGCAATGCTCCCGCTCACTTCCCAGCTAGAGTAGCAATTCTGAAGTACGGAACTGCATGTATTCTGAAATCTGCCCTTTCCTTATACGCGGTAATTTCTTCGCGTACTCCTGAATTTGGTATTTGCTACGACCTAACGTGCTTTGTGATGATAAGCGAGACGATATATAACTTCACGAGTCATCCGAAGCCAATATCATCTCCAACTGCCACCGATTTTGATACTGCATTGTTGTTTAGTTTGAAAACCAGCAATATTAATGAATTCATTTCTGCTCCAGATACACAAGGAAGGTCTATGTATTTAACATGTGAATGTCAGGGGGCTTTTTTGTAATAATTAGTGTAAAAGTTAGTCTTCGTGGACCGTTTACAACTGATAAAGTGTACAGTTGTAGCAATAATATCAATTGATCATTTGTTTCAACCTCATTTTTTGTCAGTCAATATTAGCCAACAGAAATTGGAAGAAAATATGGCCAACAATACCTATAGTTTCTCGGATCCGTACATTATATTCTTTGACGTAAATTTCGTGCTGGTTCTATGCTCGAACTCTTTTGTTTTACTTGTCATCCGTTATCAGCAAGATTTACAAGATGTTACTCGAAATCTCTACAAGTGTCTCGTGTGTTTAGATTTGGTTCACGGAACTTCTTGGAGCATCTGGAATGTGTTGTGGTATTCTGTCAACGATAAAACAACGTGTACCATATCAAACAAGATACTTCCCTACCTCTATCGAATGATGTTATGGTCCATCATGGTGTGTTTGTGCGGTATCGGCTTCAACAAGTATGTGTTGATCAGCAGACCGCTTCGATACGAATCTATCATCACAATGGATAAATTCAAAAAGGCACTTTTGATACATGTTGTTGTGACGCTGCTGTTATTCGTCCCTTTTCTCCCAATACCTGACGTGCCATTTGTCGAAATAATCATATCGCATTGCATTGGCGAGACACCAAACTTTACACAGCCCTGGATGCATACATTCAGACGACTCTCCCTGGTGATCCCGATATTGATAGGTCTCGTCTTTACTACCATCATGAACTTCGCGCTTCTCCGCATCGCGCGAAGAAAAGCCCGCTCTGTCGGAACCGTGGACTTAGACACCGTCGTATCGAGTGACCGCCGAACGACGGACTCCGGAGTCGCTGTCGTGTATCGTCAGCAATGCCAACACAATCGTCGTCGTCGCCCCCTTCGTCCACAGGGGCTGAAGGGCATCATCACGGTGGTTCTTCTGACGGGGTCGTTCAGCGTCTGTTGGGTTCCCTGTTTCCTCAGTTGGACTTTGATAGGTCTGGTTTCGCTCCATTACTGTGACGTGGTTGGCGTATCGAGCAGCTGGATTCAACCGATCATTTATCTAGTCACTTGTAGTGAAGCGAAGAAGATATGTAGGAATTTGCTTCTGTGTAAGCATCCATCTTCTCTCTAGAACTTCTAGACGCTTGGAAATGGTATTAAGGTATGGTAGAATATCTCCCTGCCGTTTGAAATGATAATACGACGCGCTAAATCATATTAATAGGGGTATTGTTTCTTTTGTATAGGTCTTCCTATTTGCACAACAGTGAAAAATTAGACGTGGGCAATAACCAAACTAGCCACCGTAAAATCTGACAGCTGTATAATATGTTAAACTGTTAACGAGGGAAATGCTTTCTATAAGAAAACAGCCACGGTGAAAAATGAAGGCATTTTACCTTTTCAGCAGAGTAACTGTATCAGTATGATAAAGGTGGAAGAAGTTAGCTGAGGGCAAAGAAATGATATGGAAAGTGCCAGAAAGCCATGGTGCAAGTACCAAATTATGTATTCTGTGCCAAAACATGAGAGCTCACATAAGACAAAGTGTCATTTTCCAGGTGAAAATCGAGCCCTTGTACGCCTTTATGAGTAGACACACTAAAAGCCATCACACCTCAATTACAAAACCTAAGGAGGTAACGGGGGTGTTCAATATAGGGACAAACAAACCGTGTTCCACCGAATTTATGGGTAAACAACGTATCTTTATTTGGGGGGTTTTCTTCCTGATCCTGATAACACACATTCAGAAACATTGGCAGGTACAAAAAATAGCAGCTATTTGGCGTGTGTGTTACAAATTTCAAAACAAAATTTTCACCTATCATATAAATGCAATGCTTAAATTTGTCACAATATTGGCCAATTAATTTAGACAATCGTGATAGGATCTTTTTACCCTGGCTGGTTTCATGGATTGAAAAAGACATGAATACCGCTTGTTTGGTATTATAGAACAGCTAGCAAAGTTGCACGCAAAACCTATTCACATCATGATGGAAATTAAAGAGAGCAATATCTACTTCTTGTTGTGTTTTTTTTATAAATGAAATGTGACATGAAAGAGTTTTCATAAAACTAACATACAGTGTGTATCAAAAAGAAGGTAATCTATGTTTAGAGCTAAAATATTGCCAACTACATGTATGTTTATTATACAGATTTTTAAGTATAATGCCTGTAAAGAGCAACTTTTCTTCTTTTCAATGATACCTCACTTGCATCACTGGTGTCATGCATGACCGAGTAAATTGCTTTTAAAGAGAACAATGACAAGTCACACTTTTTCCAAGTTTGGGTCAATTCCCCACCGATGAATGGGTTCATGTTTTAAAGATGAGAGGTTATGTCACATTTCATGCAAGTTATGCCAAAACTTGGAAAAGTGTGACTTGACATTGTTCTCTTCAAGAGCAATGTTCTTGGTCATACAAGGCAACAGAAAACAGTGATGTAAGTAAGGTATCACTTGAAAGAGAAAAAGTTGCTCTTTAGGGATATTACACTTATAAATCTCTAAAATAAAAATAGTTAGCAACATTTTAGCTCTAAACATGGATTACCTTTTTTATATACACACTGTACAACCTTCATATTGCAGAGAGTCAA
>JZLH01S0131398.1:10506-19504 GCA_001188425.1 Eucidaris tribuloides
GAAAAACACAGGAAAACAGAGAGTGGATCACTAGTCTGGGTGTTGATGAGCTGGTGAGAGCAATGCTTAACAGGAAGGGCTGGTCCATCGTTACACGAGAAACTGCAAGGACTGTGAAAGTAAAGTTAGGATCCGGGGGAAAGGGAGAGGGGATAGGGATGCAAAATAAGTTTTGACGGTTTTTATTGCAGTAGTCTAAGAATTTAGATTCTGAAATTCACTTGTAACATTTTTATTTATTGATCATGGAGAATGAAGACGTCTGCAGCACGAAAAACCAGTTAACATCGGCAATTAGCTATTATATTATAGAGAGTAAGTTATAATTATATTAGAAGATACAATTTCAAGACACTACAAACTACAATACAACAATCTTTCGTAGACGACGTTTACTGAAAAAATGGATGATTTGACTAATTAGAATAACGAAATAAACAAGAAATTACCTTCAACACTTTCGCATTCCGAATAGAAACCGTATATATTTATGAAATTGTATGATATACCATAAACCCAGTCCGCGAGTTACCTTACAATGTCTCAAGATGAGTTTTTGCAACTAGTGTCTCGACTCTCAAAATCAAATGGGCTTACAGTTTGTTTGCATGCTACTTTCCTTTTTGCGACCCAGGTTGAAAACGTTACTACACACAGATTATATAGATAACATATCAGCCAAATCAAGTCAAACAATTAAAAGAAGATGGGAACTTATTTCACTGTAATATGTCATAATAATGCAATATTGAATAGTTATTATTCGAGGCCTATACATCCATAATCAAGGGGTACTTGACACTAGTTGACACATCTAACCGTTCTAATTTCCGTTTATCTCTTTCTATCTTATCAATTAAAATGACAAGTCAACTAAAAATACAAAGTTGTTGATTTATTCAACTGTTTGTACCCGGCGTCTGTGTTTATTTTGTAATTTACATCAAGTTATCTGTCAAAATTTGCCCGGACCTACCCACGAACTGTCAAATCATGTTGAACTTTGAGCGGCATTGGTCGGGGATTAAAGATCAGACGTTACCCCCGTGGAAAGAAATGTTGACTTTTGCGTAATATTGCATGAAAATTGCGATGTCTACTTAATTTCTGCCATGTTTCTTGTTTGGTCAAGTCTTTATAACCCATTTCACGTAACCCAAGAATCAAGGACTATGGCCATAGTGATTTCATTATCAAATACAGATAAACTTGTGTACTTTCTTTGATAATGATGCTTATGTTCTATGTATCTAAGCATCTGGCCTATTTCTCAAACTTATATTCTCGATCATTCGCACACTTTGTAGACTTTTGTTGAAGCAATTAATAGGTCACATACAATGCTATATCGAAACAATGTTCATGAAAAGGAAATGGTGAGAACAGCTACATAATATGGCCCCTTCAAGTTAACGTTCGTTCGACTTTCTGCCAAAGACAAAAACATGAAAACGCATTTCGTACATAGCATGCCCTTATAAAATAATACACTCTATTATATTCTCCAGTTGAATCGATTAATGTTAGGAATATTAATGGAAATATTGTAACTTTAAAACATTTCACAGTACATTTATGAGAAGGTGTTGAGAAACTATAGAAAAAAAAGAAAAGAAAACCAAAATTTTAAATGTAAATTTAATATTTTTACAGTGTATCATTGTACTTTTGTACTCATCCGCATTTATACAGTAATACTATATAAAATTGTCTTTGGGCCTATAACAGAAATTGTTGTTAATTTGTGCAGTTTACCATGTTTACATATTTCAAAATTCCGAGTATAAACGTAACTTTCACGGTGGTGGTTATTAGTCTTATATTTTAAATCATCAGTCCTATGTGTGTACTGAACACCAATTTATTATAACGAAGACCTTTATTTGTGACATACTCTATCAAATAAATTATTATTCAGTACACACAAATGATAATTTAAAAAGAGGTCATTAACTATACCACCGTGAAATTTACGTTCATACTTGAAATTTGTTTGAAATCAACCAAATTAACTGATAACCTGGTTAAGTGGACGTAATTACATGTATGTATGACGAATCATTCCATTCCAAAAAGTGTATCTCGTTTGATGTCACAGCCGCCTGTGCTATCTGATGAGCAGATGAAGAAAGAAAATGATAAGAATGTTGATTTTACTTATTCCAAAAGATTGTGGGGCCAGAGACGTGACGATCATACGTTGAAAATCAATGAAATAGGAGACCTATGTATCAACAGCACGCACACCCACATGAACCCTTAATTTAAAGCGGGGACGTCCCGATGAATTGAGAGTTTTGTACAGTATATCTAGTTGTTAATTAAGTAAAGTGACAATCTGTACAAATGTTTGAGAAGTTTTTTTGTGACGTGTGGGGGGGGGGGGAGGGGTGAACACAACATCTTCTCCAACTTGATAACGCATGGCTTCGATGCAGAATGATGGCATATATGCGCAGCTTCTCATTAGAAGAATGCGCCTTACAATCTACAATAAAGCGGAACGGAAGAGGAAGGCATGCCTAATTTTACATGGATGAACTTGATAGGCTTTTGGGAATGAAAATGGGCAATACTGTAGCTATAGCGCCTAACTGGAATTTTGTGAGGCCTCGTATTCTCAGCATCCGTTGTTTATCTTGATCATTTCAATGATTTTCCAAAGTAAGACTGGGTAATTCCTATTATATCTTTGAATAAAAATAAACTCACAAAGATTTGAGTGACAGTGTCACCGTGAGTAAGAATTGTAAATATCATCGCGAATATCCCTTTTAAGAGGGCAGGAGATTAAAAGCAAACGCACCTGCGTGTGATTATATTTTAATTTATTTATGACGCTCCCCTGTGAAACAACACGAACACTATAGACCAATCAAGACTAATAGACATCGTACAAAAGTAAATTTCACAGTGGTTAGTGATATTCGTTTTTATATTCAAGCCTCTTGCAGAGAATAATATAAGATCATGTTGATTGTAGCAAACCAGAAACCTGCTGCGAAATGACTTGGACAGATCCCTCCCATCAGGACCGTCTCTAGAGGGGGTGTGTGGTGGTGGCGCATAGTTGGTGTGTGTGTGTGTGGTGTGTGGTGGTGTCGTGTGTGTGTGTGTGTGTGTGTGTGTGTGTGTGTGTGTGTGTGTGTGTGTGTGTGTGTGTGTGTGTGTGTGTGTGTGGTGTGTGCGTGGTGTGTGTGTGCGTGCGTGGTGTAATGTGTGTGTTGTGCGTGCGGCGTGGCGTGCGCTGTGTGGGCGTGTCGTGCGTGTATTGTGTGTGTTGTGTGTGTGCGTGTGTGTGTGGTGTGTGTGTTGTGTGTGTGTGTGTGTGTGTGTGCGCGCGTAGTGTGTGTGTGTGTGTGTGTGTGTGTGTGTGTGTGTGTGTGTGTGTGTGTGTGTGTGGTGGTGTGTGTGTGTGTGTGTGTGTGTGGTGTGTGTGTGTGGTGGTGTGTGTGACTGAGTGTTGTGTGTTTGTGCGTGTCTAAATGTGAGCCTGTGTGCATCTTGTGCAATTAATTATTTGTTCAAAATTTCGCGAATAATGTCAGTTTGTTGCTGAAATATTATCACTTTTCATACCGCTGACAGTGTATGTGAAGCATGCAGCTGATGTTGAACTCTTGTTAGGAAAAAACAAATACACGCTCATGGCCATGTATGTTACTCTTATTAATCGCATTTTATCGCGATGAGCTACACATTTCACCTTGGCCAGCCGATAAAATCTGGGCCCTTCTATTCCGGAAATGGAGCATTACGTTTTTTGGTTATGGCTTGTCCATCGTGCAGATATCGATGTGTGTATACTGATAGCTAGTAAAAACGGCTGTTGAGATTTAATCTAAACTTAGGTGAGGTACTATGAAAAAACAACGATGAACTGAAGACGAGATTTCTCCTATTTTGACTTTCACTTGTACTACGATTGAGGGAAAGGAGTATGAATACTAAGAGCACAAAAGCACAAATTAAATAGAAAACACAGGTTTTTGTGGTCTTTTCCCTCTTGATTATTAGGCCTAAAGCTCTTGACTCTTGAAAAAATTGTGGAATGGAGGCCAAAGCAACGACCGCCACCCCCCCCCTTCCCTCCGCTCGGTCTCTACTCCTTATTGAATAAGTCGTTTTCATAATATCCACAATTCGTTTTA
This sequence comes from Eucidaris tribuloides, assembly GCA_001188425.1. Lineage (NCBI taxonomy): Eukaryota > Metazoa > Echinodermata > Echinoidea > Cidaroida > Cidaridae > Eucidaris > Eucidaris tribuloides. Next base: position 14,658 of record JZLH01S0131398.1, read on the forward strand.
AGATAGTCTGGTGATAGTTTCCATCTGCAAATATCACGAGTTAAGACATGTTCTACGCTTTTATCGATATGTGACCTATATGTATAACGAGACTATTCAGCCTTTGAATGTGAAATCTGAAAGCATAATCATGCACCGACCGTTATTTATGAGAGTCCGTGCGTGTAAAAATTTTGTAGCCGGTGTCAATGTCGTGAAAAGAAAAAATCTGAAGGGGCTGTCGTGGGAATGGAGATCATACTTTTCGGACTTCTCATATCCATCCAACGTTCCTTTTTATCAGTGTAATGCGATTGTTTAATGATCCTGGAAGGAATTATTAATTACCCGTATAACGGCAAAAAATTTTAATCAATTCGACTGAGTTCAACAAGACACCAAATCATAACAGACGATCGCTTGCAAAAGTGGGGATAGATTATGCAGCAGTTTTGTAACACTGGCATTTATACAACGCCTTTATCATGAATGTATAAAACACACAATAGAACAGTTTTAAAGCAAAACATCAAACTTAATTACATTAAACAATTAAAACACGAGGTATGAGGGTTTCAGTGATTTTTTAATGAGAAGTTTTGGGGCAAGCAGTTCCATAATGTTACTAAGGCGCAAAGGAAATTAATTTGAGTTAGGTTGGGACATAATCGTGGACGAATGATTTGGCAAATTAATATTTATTAAATAATTTTCTTCATTTATTGCATGAATATAAATCCTTCAATCAGCAAAATAGGTAGTCTTGACGCAAATGTTATAATTCAATAATAGAGTATATGATCTCACGCATGTCGTTAATTTTTAAAAAGTGTTACTAGTAAAAACTTCAACATTAGAAATACGCAGCAAATTCCATGTCGCAGGAGGGTATAAGTTAATCACTATTATGGCCAGCATTATTAATACCAACGAAATCTCAATATATAAGAGACCAAGTTTAAAAATCAAATATGAATAGGAGATAGCTGCAACGAACTCAGTCCCGTTCTACCGGTATTCGGGTTCAGTGACTCTTTCTGGACTTCAGAAGGGTAAACTTTGCAACACGCAAATTTCAATACAACTTCGATGATAAAAATTAATTTGTTCCGGATAAAATCAATTACATGTTTCCAAAAATATTTTGTACTTGTGGGCCTACTTAAATCAAACATCTCATTACACGCGAAGACTTTGATGACGGTTTATTTTAAAACGAAGGAACTGAATCATTTAACATTGTCATTACGGTGATAAATAATCGTTAATGAATATACATGTAATACATACATTATTCGTATAACATTGTGCTATTACCCGTAGCAGCGATGTGTAAATATAACAGAAAGTTTTTGTTATCTTTCAATTATTAACGAAGGCCTTTCTATACAATTTCATTGAGAAATTTGGCGAAGGGTAACATTTTAAAGAAATGGATGCTAATATAACCACATATCTAAATGACATTACTATAATCCTAATGACTGGTAGAATTAACGAAAGCCTAAATAAAATTTAGATGGTCTAAAGTATATACAAGAGAGAGATGTATTTCTTAATTGTTTATTTTTTTTTGTCAATCATGCATGATAAAAGTTGGCTGTAAGAAAATTGCGAAACAGTGTCATTAACGACTTGTAAAGCCTGGTAAGAAAAGAAAATGTCTTCTTTCAATGTGGAAGCACCGGAATGTCGTTCTCTACCCCACAAGATGCTGTTTGGAAATTGACCTCATAACCTTGACTTGCAGATTGACGTTTAATATATCATAACATGAATGTTACCATTTGTATCATTTGCGTTTGGAAGTCCCAACTACCATGCATGTAGTATCTGTATACATTTCCAAGGTCATTTTTCAGTTGTCAACGTAGTCTAAATTGAACCTGAAATGAGCTTGGAGTGCATTACTGACCAGCACAGCACAGTGGCACACATTATCACCCCAAGTTTGGACAGAAGAAGAGGACACGCAATACATGAATAGACTGTGAATGTGTGTCGATGATATATTCGGTTCAAAGCGACACACAAACACAAAATCAGGAAATTAAGTGTTTATGTTTCTCTTAAAGGATGTTTTCTCCACAATATTTTTCGTTTTAGATGAAGGTTGAAGGTCAAAAATGCCACGAAGTCCATAACTGTTATCAGTGCATTTCTGTCTTTTGCCGATAACTGTAAAAGCGGTTGATTGGGTTTTATTCAAACTTAGGCAAGCATGTGCAAGACAATGATCTAATATGTTTTCGGAGTTCCAAGGGCAAAAGGTCATGGACGAACTTGTGGGCAACAAGGCCAAATGACACAGACCTGTGCATTTTGTTTGTGCCTCCTTGGACAAAAACCGTCTTGATTGGTTTCTATTCAAACTTGGGTAATGTATTACAATGGCATGACGTTTGAAGCTGTAAGATTTCAGAATTTAAAGGCAAAAATGTTATGGAACCCATTGGGTATTTAAATAACCTTAACGGATGTTAATCAAATTTAGGGATCAAGTAGGCCAAAGTACAATGACACAATAATGAAGCGGAGTGAAATTGAAAAGTTAAAAGATCAAAAGGTCAACCGAGAATCGTGTGGCCGCTAACATTATAATTAATAAACAGTGATCGGACTTTCATTCATCACTCTTCGGTCAAGTTTTCTTCTCTGAATACAAAGATGGAGCTTGTAAAGTCGATGGTGATCAGAAACACATTTTGGGGATTAAAAATTTAAATGAGAAAATACTCGTGGCCTATAGGACACGGTAGGCACATATATATCGACCTTAAAGACGCTAATATAACACTGTGTGAGACGCCATTTAAAAATTGTCCGAACTTTGCTTATCTGACATATCTGACAGTGTTTGAATGACAAATAAAACATCGTAGTAACACAAAAAGTTTGGAGCAGTTATCGCTTGTCCACTAAGTAAAATACAATGTGCAGATACAAATGGCACAGCAATCTATGGGAAAAGCTGGAATGGTCCTGTTCAATGATTTTTCACCTTTTTTTAAAAGCACTTATGTTCGTTTTAAACTGCAATTTTTCAGTGCTTCATTTTTAGACGCTTATCAAAGACACTGGTAGCGATGGGGAATGCAATGTAGCTCAGATTTTTTTTAAACTGCAAACGATTGTATACATGTCTTTAAAGCCTAAGTACAGTTTTGGTGATATGAGGCAAATTGCGCACAATCTTTTTCAAATGGGATGTTGTCCAAATGCAGACATCAAGTAAACAACATCAAACGCTACACCTAAATTTGTCCTGCAATGAGTCTGGATTTTTTTTGGCAAGGTGTCAGGGAGCGAAACACTGTTTCATTTTTTATGGGAAAAGTCCCCCCCCAGCTCCTCCCGTTTTTACACCAATTTCTAAAAGAATGGAGAAGTTTGAGGGCATTAATAGATGTAGGACCATCTGAAAAAAAATGGGAGATATATATATATTTTTTTTGCCATTTACAAAATCAATGAAAGAAATTAAATAATTGTCATAACTACTTGAAGGTGCTCTCGTTGATAGCTTTTCTTTTCTTTTCCCAGAAACCGCTTAAAGTATATTCATTCTATTTCATATGGGGGGGGGGTCATGAATTACTGACTTTTATATCATTTGGGCACAAAACGCTCATCATCCTTCATTCTGCAAGTTTTCATGGAGGAATATTACAAAAACAAAAACATGTAGCAAGGACATCCCATTTAGGATATCAATTAGTAATGGTTTGTCTCCTGCAGCTGAAAGATTAAATAGAAGTGGTCCAAATTTGAAGCAACTGTACAACTTTCAAATTGTTCGTTCGCGCACGTGTATAATGGTCAGAATATTATGTGGTAAGAACATCAATTTGATCACAAAGATATTCTTTCCGTTTGGTTGTTGGACGATTTGCACTAAAGGTCAATGAAAGCTGGACCCTCGCGCGGAGCAGCACGTGGGCTCTCGACCGGATTTAGCTTTCTGTCACGTGACGATAAATAAAAGCAAATAACAGCGTGTCCTCGAGAAATTGGCGAGCAACACAGTGGTGATTGTATGATTATGCGACAAGGTGATCAAGACCCCGCTGCCTCGCTTTCATTTGCGTTAAAGAGGCCATCGACCGATAATGTAGCAGGTGCATGCGATTGAAATTAAGGAAATATCGGCGAATTTGAGCCAGTTTAAAACTGATGCAGGGGAATGATAACGCTAACATTTTTATCTTTCATGTGGTGTGTTGATCATTATATTGTGGTCACCGGTGACTGCTCAGCAATTCATTTGTAAAACATGTCAACATTTTGTTGTGTGCCAAGTTGATGTGGTTTGTGCTACGTGATGACATTGGCCCCTGACAAAAAGTAAAACAAATCGAGAAACTAGTCACGCTTGCGGAGAGCTGAATTTGTTTCTGAAAAACATGGGGACCGTGTCGTTTGTGAAAACGCTGTTGGGTGAAGGGGGGGGGGGGACTCCAAGCTGCCCAAAGTGATGATGGCGGATTATGGTGGATTTTCGAACAATTTGCAACGTAGGGCACGTAACACTTAACTCAAGAAAACAAAATGACTTGCAGATTAAGCTTACAAAGAGGTGGCAAAAGTTAGTTTTTTAATGAATCCAGATACATCTCTTTTCTCGGTAAATGGACAACTATTCGCGACGTAGTTTTGATTTGATAATTCGGAGTCTTGTACAGGTATACGGCGACAATATGTTCCAATTGACAGTTTTTGTTCTCTGTTGCAGTGTTGTTCGAAGCAATCACCTAATCACCATCACCACACACCACAGCCACCACCACTATCACCATTTCTACTACCATCCACCACACCACACCACCACACCACCACCACCACTACCACCACCAGCCCACCACTAAAAC
>JZLH01S0131411.1:1677-16070 GCA_001188425.1 Eucidaris tribuloides
ATAAGACTTACAGATTCATGTTTCTTCGCACGACACACTAACCGTGCTGCTGAGTTTTGGACAACTTGTAACTTCTGAATTTGACGTTGTGGTTATCCAAAAAGAAGAATATTGCAATAATCCAGGTGGCACATTACAAAAGCATGTACTAACAGTTGTGTCTTTGTTTTATCGATAAATGGACGGAATTTTCCTATCTTGTGTAAAGCAAATGATGCAGAACGGCACTTTTGATTTACAAAGCTTTCCATTGTAAATTTGTCATCAAAGATCACACCAAGATTTCTGCACTTTGTGGCTGCATGAACTTCTGCACCATCAAGATCAAAAGACACTTAATGGAGTTGTACACCGAAAACGAGATGTAATATGGAGAAATTCTGTCTTTCCACTGTTTAACTTTAAACCTTATGCATGAGAGTACCCTTTGATATCTCTTACACAATTAACAACCTGGGGGGGGGGGGGTCAGCAACGAACATACACCCACAAATTTATGAATATAAGCTTCTCTGTACCATGATAAAAATCATTTGGGGGTTAACTAGTGCCCCTACCCCCAATCTGACGCCAATGTAGAGGAGACGGTAGTGGGTGAGGTGTGGTCGGAAATGTGGTAAGGGAGACTGTAATTAAGGAGGTGGAACCGCAGTAGGGAATGAGGGGAGGGGACGAGGGGAGGGAGGCCGTTACAAAGTTAATGTGGAGGTCATGGTAGTCGAGCTTCTAGAAGCATAACACATGGAAAAGTACAATTCAAACTCAGTGAACTATGTAACGTTGTTGCATTTGAATTTTATCTGTGCTTATTTTCACGAGACTTGACTTTTGAGCGCCAATGCTTTTCGTGACAGGTGAAGATTTTATGTGAATCTTTACAATATAAAATGATATCAGCTTATTTACTCGCTTAACGCATTTGGGAGTGTGTAAATCGTGGACACGATCTTTAAAACAGGGCAACATGCCCACGCATATCAATTTCTAAGCGATCTTTTACTTTCTCAATGGCAGTTTTGCAACACAATGGTAAACTGGAACTAAAACCGTCGTTTTGGCACATTTTTTTGCCATTGTAGCAAATCTACAAGCTGTATATACTATTGACACGAGATTTATGATATTCAAATGTTTCTCTTTAAGGTTAGATCAAAATATGTGACCGAAGTCAATGTTATATGGCCCGCGGAATTGATTCTAAATACTTCCTTTTTGGTAAAAAAATCTCGTGGAAGATCCCCCTTTTCACAATTTTTTCTGACTTTGCTGCTTCATAAAATGAAAGTGCGCCATCTATAAATATATTGACGATAGGTGTGTGTGTAGAAGGAAGTCTGAGGATTCTAAAAATGTAAAAATCAAATCTTATTGGCCAGGAGAAGGCCCGCGGAATTGGCAAAAACGAAACACAAACAACATTTTCTCTCAGTCCCAGCTGCACTCAGCCTTTATGCGTTCGAGTGTGAATGTGAACAATGACAGTAGTCCGTCGCTTCCTCCAACACAAAGGACGGTGTGAGATAGAGCAGTGATGCATGACCTGTGCGGTACCTCGGATTTCTCTGCGCAAAGAGGGGCGTTTTCTGTTGTTAAGAAATTCATATGAATTCTGCAAATGATAATGCTAGGTTCACACTGCCGATCTGTCAACTCGATCAGGCCCGATCAAGCCAAGTTTGGGCCTTTTTCGGCCTCGTTCGGCCGGTAATCGGGTCAATCTACCATGATCGACATCGTTCTGGTATACTCGAGTATTTTTAACATGCCAAATACATTCGAGAAGGGAGCCAGAGCGTTGTCGATCACACCGATCAAGGTAGATTGACCCCGCTTACCTTGCCGAGCTTGACAAACCAGGCCCAAAATTGCCTTGATCGGGCCTGATCGAGTTGAAAGATCGGCAGTGTGAACCTAGCATAACATAGGTTCCAAGTGGTCATTTATTAACGACTGTATTATTCATGACATAAATGTTACAGTATTTATTTCACTCTGTATGCCGACTAGGTGTTCCGCTTTAAGTCAGAAGAGGACAATATTTCATTCTGCCTCGAGTAGGCCTAGAATGGGTCTTCAAGATGCATCACAGGGGTGGAAAGAAAGGGGTTACCGGGTTGGTGGATTAGTAAAGTTTTGTTTACGAAGCTTAATGTTTATCATTATATTATCATGCGATATATTATAAGGGTCGTGTTGTAGCCCTCACAGACTGTTGAAGGAATCGTCCAAATGTTGTTTGTACTGACACTGTTCAATTTACTGACTCGGTATTTTAGACCACCAGCCCAGAGTATCATTATGTTTTATGCAGTGAAAAAAAAATCGGCGGTCATTGTGCCCGGTTTTTATCCTCCCACAAAATTCTTAATTCAACGCCACCAATCGGCAAAGATTGTGAAGGCGTTGTGAGCGCTTGAAAATAGGGGAAACATGGAAAAATCGATTAAACCCGGTCAGACTCGGGACAACCACTGCACGTACTGGTCTCCTAATTAAAATATGCATGAGCCTTTTCCTCCGCGAAGTAGCGGTCCGAACCCACAGCTGAAGTCCCACTAAAACATTGATTTGATGTTTGACTATGCCATTATACTGTGTCTTGTTTTGCTTTCTTGGTGTCAGTTTATTTAAATACAAATCTGCAGATTTCAGTGAGCGAGATTTGAGGTGTTTTTGGTAGTTTTTAGCATTCGGAAGATGAATATTGATGACTTCCTTTCTATAAGGCTTTCATGTCTGTGTGCTTTGGTGTGGCAAAGGTTATCAGGACTGTTCTATTTCAAAGAAGGGTAGCGAAAAAGTTTATTGGCAAACAGGGTGTAAATTGAAAATAAGATGAAATGATTTGTATTGGTACATAACATATTAAAAAAAAAAGGTCTGACGTAATCTCAAATTTGTCGGAAAACAAGGCCGAATTCAATAAAAAAATAACATATATCTCTCAGAGTTCTTGTAATGATGTAACTTACCGCCACCGCCTCCACTTGACCGAGTTGTGCCCGGGTTATTGGGTGCCGGTGTGACGGCATCGGTGGGTTGCTGGGGTGGGTTGGTGGTCTTTGGAGGGGCGTTAGTGGCCGGTGGCGCTGGCGCTGCGGTGGTCGGTACCACAGGAGCTGATGTCGGTTCTAGATATAGGGGAATGTAATCATGAAAAAATTACGTGGCCTTTCTGTAATTTTCTACACATAAAATTAATTTACCTTCACACGCAAAATATTTTTCATGAGAGCAAGTGCTCTTTCTGAAAGTAGCGCAATCATCATCATCATCATTGATACAATAGTCATAAAAATAATAACAATGAAAATAAAGATATAATGATGACGATGGTAATAATAATAAGAAGGCGAATAAAAAGAAGAATATTCTTGCTTCTAGATTCACATTGATTGTGGAAATGTATGCATAACCAAGCACATCGCTCGTGACGTTTCACCTTTCTATAACATGAAGTGCACTAAGTCATTTAAACTTATGGTTTTCACATGCCAAAATCATTTTGGTTGTAGTTATATAAACTCCTAACTCATCAAAAAAAGTTTGGAAATCTTAGTTTGATCGGTTATATCTCAAGTTTCGTAGTAATAATTAATGCAAGCTTGATATCATCGAAAAGATTATTTAATTGTCTCTCAAATGATACCCTAGTATGATTATGTCATCAGGGAAAGGGCAGTATCTTAAAATGTAGTGTAAAGTGTAAATTGAAGAGCTGCAAAATGACCAAAGTTCGGTAAGTCACCCAACTTTATTGTTGTTGATGAGTGAGTTTTCCAACATCTCTGTGGTTGGTATGCACTCTAATGTGAACATTGACATGGATTGAAACAAACACCTGCCCAAGTAAGCAAACAACAACAAGAAAAAGTAAAAAAAAAATATATGGGCATTTAAGAATTGGACATAAGGCATTTAATTTAACAGAACTTTTACCACTGACATTAACACCACAAAGTAATTTTAAAAAGTGGCAGGAGCTTGATTTGCATGAATTTTCTAAGAGAGAGGGTATAACGAGAACGGATTGGCCTGCAACCCAGATCTCAATCCCATTGAACATTTGTGGGATCAACTCGGCCGGACTGAACGATAGAGAGTCACAAATGCAACGACATTGGCAGGTTTGCGTCAATTTGACAAGTGGTATGCCATCCCACAGCAACGAATCACAAAGCCCATCAACAGCATGAGAAAGAGGTGCCAGGCTGTGGTGCAGGCACGTGAGTCGTCCACCCGATACTGAACTCTGATCATGTCATTAAAAACAGTGAACATTGATGAAATTGCAGATCCATGTGAAGATAAACATGAAAATCTATGCAAATTAAGCCCTTGTCACTCTTTTCATTACTTTGTTGTGTTAACGTAGTGAAAGGTCTGTGAGATTAAATGCCTTATGTCCAGTTTTTAAATGCCCATACATGTTTGTTTATTTGGTTCTTTCCCTTGTTGTTGTTGTTTGCTTACTTGTGCAGGTGTTTGTTTTAATCCATGTCAATGTTCGTATTAGAGTGCATAACAACCAAAGACACATTGGAAAACCCAATCGTCAAAAACAACAAAAGTTGGGTGACTTACCGAACTTTGGTCATTTTGCAGCTTTTCAATTTGCACTTTACACCACATTTTAAAATACTGCCCTCACCCTGATGGCATAGTCATAACAAATACGGTATCATTTTAAAGAAAATTAGATAATCTTTCCGATGACACCAAACTTGCATTGATTATTACTACGAAACGGGAGATATAACCGATCAAACTCAGATTTCCAAACTTTTTTGAGGAGTTTATATATATGAATTTCACTAGGAAAATGGATATCAACTCTGATTTCCCGATGATACCCAATGTAAATATCATGATGGATATAAAATCGTAGCACTGTAGGTGTCAAAGGTATTTTCTGGAGTTTGGAAATCATTCGTTTGGCGGCAAAATAGCACTCAGGGTACAGAAATCCAACATCGTTTGTTAAATCTAACAACAAACAGTTTTTAAGTGTAATGTTCGACCTACCCGGTACGGTCCATGATTGTTCCAGCAACTGATAGCCAAGCCCATGGTAGGTCACATACACCCAATAGTTGACGACATCCCCGATTTCGATATCAACGCCAGTGTTTTCGTGAACCCAATAGTTTCCTAAGAAAGGACAAGATAAAGAAGAAAATTTGATAACGAAAGATTTTACATAATTTCCAGTGTAGAAAGAACTCACAAGTTAGGGGCTTTCACACTCTCACGAATTAACGAAACGAATGGAGAATACTACTACTACTACTACTACTACTACTACTACTACTACTACTACTACACTACTGATGATGATGATGATAATAACAATAATAATACCCAAGGTACCCACAGGTAGCAACTTGAGTCAAAGAGACTGCTCTACCAGCCGGCCCAGCATAACATAAATGTTACTATTACCCTTCTCTGTTCAAGCTAGAAAGCAGAAGGAACCATTTTTTTTAGAGTCTTTGGTATGACCCAGCCGGGCTCGAACCCTCGACCTTCCGGACGTGAGGCGGACGCCCTAACCACTAGACCATCACGCCGGTATAAGGGATAGCCGAAGTCCGAATGCGCCCAAAATTCCAAACGAAACGATTTCCTGAAGCTGAGCGTAACAAACTGACCAATCCAGGGTTTTTCCATGGGTTGTGATCATAGTTTTTTTGGACCTTTTCACAATGAAATAACAGCAAGATGTGATTAAAATGCACATGCTTTTTCATTTACGTCATTGTGAGAAGGCCCTTTTGAAAAAAATGTCTTGGAAAAAAATGTGGACCTTTTGAAATTTCTCCAAAATAATTTCATAACTTATCTTTATCAACTGAATTGTAACAAAAATCACGATACTTTACCCGTTTTTGAAGTAACGTCATGATTGTGATCTCCTGGGGCGACCCCAGGAAGTGGCTTGTTGATGCTGTAGTGATAGGCCACCAGAGATATGCCTTCCTCATCTGGAAAAGATATACATGTATATCAGTAAAGATTAGTGTAACTGTAAACTTTTGTGTGTAGACCATACGAGATTATGTCAAAGAGTGTTTCTCCATGCACAACTTGTTTATAATAAAGGGTTTCTTGCCCATTTTCGTCATCTTTTTTTATGAAATTTCATTGAATTTCAAGTCGGTTTCGTCTGGAAGAGAGCGGAGCGTATTTAAACGCTTTCAATTCAGAATTTGATATTTCCATTATTCATTTGGCAACCAAGTCACAAATATTTTCAATTCAGAGTGGCCAATTGTCGTAATTCATCCCAGCTATTGAACAGTCGACAGATGTTTAAAGCAAAATCGTCTTGTTTGTTTAAGGAAATGCAATAAATACTCATCCCAGTTGGTCCTATGGTTGTGCCCTGTCCTTGAAGTTAGCTGTATGTTGGTGTTTTAGTGTTTTGTCGTGTATTTAAATATGTATTTGTGACTGTTTGTGTGTCTGGGTCAATGTATGTGATTACTCGCGTACAGGTGTATATGTGCTCGTAAATTATAATGAAAACTGGTGAATAAGGAATAATGGTAAAATCCATATTCATCCCCAAGGAAATCAATACATTTTCACACTAAAATTCAATCCACATTTATTTTCCAATAAAAATCCATATAGAATATCAAAACAAATAATGTGAAGTAGCAGGTGACACCTTTAAAAAACAAAGCTTTGTGGGCAAGGGCACCTTTAAGAACGTAACAAAAATATAAATTAATCGGACATAAACTTATACATAAAACATAAAAATTACAAAAAAAAAACATGGAATGCAATTATAAATAATAAGTGTATCCGTTAGATTAATCGCATGATAATACACAGCAGGGGCGGCGGAACCGGCCCCCCCCCCCCCAAAAAAAAAATTGGATAGCAAAAAAATGCCCTGTTTTCAAAACGAAATGTGCCCTTTGTGAAATGACGCCTTTTTAGTCTACTCATTTTTGTCGATATTTGTCTTCTTTATATTCATTTTTATTTTATTTTTTGCCCCTAACGGGCACGTATAGGCCTACAATAGACGTAATTAGGTAAATCATATTCAACAAGCATTTTGTGCCTAAAAAGGGCATTTAGCATCTCCTCTTAATGCCCTCATGTGGTAGCAAAATTATGCCATGCTACTGTCTGCCCCACCCCCCCCCCCCATTTTAATTGAAGGCAAATAATGCCTTTTTTCTAAGTTGAATGTGCCTTATCTTGGTTTGGAACCATACTGGAGTGCAACTGAAACCTTTATATACGCACATTCTCACTGGACGGTGATTTTCTTTATCTTTTTTTTGTTATTTTATTCTTATGTATTTTGCCCCTGGACCTGTCTGATGGCGGGCACATAATAGAGAAAGAAAATACTTTGGTTCAAAAGAAGAGGCCACATTATGTACCTAGAAGGGGGCATTGGCCTATCTCATCTATTTATTAGGAGCCGTCTGCGGTTCTGCAAAAATGGAACCTCTCCAATTTTTTCGTGGTTACATGTGCCCCTATTTTATATACTCTCTCAAGCGATAAAAGTGGTTTTTTCGTGAGTTTAACTTCTACGGTCCACCTTTCTCTCTAATCAGCAAAGAAAAATCACACCGTAAGGAGCAAGATGCCCCTTTTTCTTCATCAATCAGCAGGAACTTTTCAAGTATTCGCAATGTGCACCATGACTTGTAATTTATAAAACGAAACTAAGTTTATCACATTTCTGCCCTCACTAATATGCTCATTCGTTTGAGTCTTCATCTATTTAACACACTGCAAAAATTCTGAGTTGTACATGTGTAATTAGCGCCAGCACAGAACAGACCACAAGACGAGTTTTACAACTTAATTTTCAATGTTTCCAAACCGCTCGCTCGCTACACCGCTCGCGAGGTAATTATATGTATATTTTCATGTTTTAATGATCAGAAATCCCTTCAAACGATTTGCCTCAATTTACATTAACATGAAGAAACAGCTACTTAAGCACGGGAAAAAAAGTTTGTTATAGACAGATGCTTCTTTAATTTTTTTTAATACATCAAAAGTTCAGTGCTGATATAGCGCCAGAACTAGACCACAAACCGAGTTTTAAAACTTAAAGGTATTGGCAAACATTTACCACAGTTAAAAGAAAATCATGAGCCGCATGATTCCCCATGCTACCTGCTGTTCTTTATGAGTCTAAAAATGAAGGCCCTGAAAAAAAATGTATTCAAATGATTATTTTAGTGCTTTAAAAAGTAAAAATCCGAATAAGATTGACCAGATTCACTTGCCCATTCATCCTATAGACATTACTGATGTTACACCTTTAGTGTTAATTAAAACTCGCCGAGCTTTATTGCCATTGCCAGTTGTAACTTTCCAAACTTTTGTATTCTATTGGTTTTATTTGTCCATTTGAACACTATGTATCTCAGATATCAAATTTTGACAATTTTTTAAATTGAAGCTCCACAATGTTAGGCACTATCTCTTTAACATTTCTCAAACCGCTCGCTCGCGAGCGTAGATACATGTATATTCATGTTTAAACTGATCAGAAATCCCTTCAAAAAGATTTTGCTCAAAAAAGTTACGATTACCGTGAAGAAACAGTAGTTAAAAGCAGAAAAGTTAGATCTAGACAGATGTTCTTTATTTTTTTTAAATACTACAAAAAAAAAAATCAATGCTGTTATTAGCGCCAGAATAGACCACAAACCGAGTTTTAAAACTTAACATTTCTCCATTTTCTCAAACCGCTCGCTCGCGGATTATGTGTAGGCCTATAGATTTCATGTTTTAAATCGGAACCCATTTTTAAAAGGTTGGGTTCGAGTTAGATTGCCGCTAAAAACAGTATCTTCAAGCAAACACCTGATCTGATGGTGAAAATATCTGCTTGCGCCCAATGCCCCTTTTGACATGTAAGTGCCCTTTTTTGGCTTTGCCCCCAAAACGAAAATACGTTCCGCCCCCCCTGATACACAGTATAACAATAAATAAACGTAGAAACAATAGTAAAAGCAATGAATTTAAAACAGTACTGAAATTATCAGAAATATGAAACATTACAATTGCACACACTAATGACACGATTTACTGGCGTCGCAGCGGAGGACTATACATCGTTAGCGGGGATGAGGCATTGTTCCACCCCCACCAACGATGGACCAGCCTTCGCGGCGACACCAGTGACATAATTACACAATGAATAAAACGAAAAAAAAAAACAAATCAAACATAAAACTACATACGTTTTGTGAGAAATTTTGAGAAGATAAGACAAACAAAGTCAAATCAACAATAAAAGAAATCAGGCAAAGTTAAATCAGGCCATGCTTTGCGAGACAAAATAACATAAACCATGCATACGACTAAGAGAAATTATAGGAAAACAAGTGAAATCAAATCAACAATTAAAAAAAATCAGGAAAAATAAACTTTGCTTTGTAATAGTACATCCCATCAACTTTGCAGCATCAGGATTTTCTTATAGGCTTTTTTGAAACTATAAAGATTTAGAGTTCCTTATTTGGTTGTCCATGCTATTCCAAATAATTACACCATGGTTTTTTATGGATTGATTCTTAGCAAAAGATGAGTGAAAGATTGGTATTCGAAAATCAGAATTACGTCGGGTATATTTTGAATGTATCCTACATGTATGTTGTTTGATGAAGTAATCATAAAATACCAATGGAAGGACATCATGCTGTAATTTGTACAGTTTTAAAGTCAATTTATCCAGTGGAAGTGTACCGAGCTCAATAAAAAAGGGGATTACAGTGAGCTCTATAGTGCGCATCTGCGCAGATTCGTATCGATCTTTTTTGTAAACATATTATTTATTCATCCGCGACCGGGTAGCACGTCCCCATATAAGAGAACAGTAATATAATGCCATAGTATTATAAAGCATGAAAAATGTAGGAAGGGGGATTAAGGATTGAATTAACTTTATTGAGAACACCAATAGCCATACTAATTTTTGCAGCAATAAAACTTATGTGCTGATCCCAATTCATTTTACCATAAAAAATTAGACCAAGAACATTTGTAAACTCGACTCTCGGTATATAGGTACGTCGTCTATTCGTAGAATTAGGTCATGACAAAGCCGTTTTTTATTGAAGTTCAAGGGCGTAGGCTGGTTTGGACGTGGGGAGGTGCACATCTTGGGGAGGTGGAACGGGGAGGTGCACATCTTAGGGAGGTGGAACTAAAGTTGAGAAAATCAGGCGTTGAAAGTAGAGAAGGTGGTGCAATTTTTTTTTTTTGCTATTAGAGGTGGAAACTCCTATGGCTCTGGGGGGGGGCGGGGTGCCGTGACCAGTGCACCCCCCCGCCTACGCCCTTGGACGTTGATAACATAAATTTTGTTTTTGCTTCATTCCTGAGTAATCTGTTCGCTTTGAATCAGGCAGAAATGTTTACCAATTTATTGTTGGAATTCGAGATTAAAAAGTTAACATTATCATCAGAAAGAAACAGTGTAGTGTCGTCTGCGTACACTGTAAAAAATTGCCCGTATTTTTACGGGGAACCGTAAAAATAATTAGAGCTATTTTACCATAATTTTTTACCGGTTTTCCACCGTAACACGCTTATTTTTAATGGGTTTTCGCCGTAAACCGTAAAAATTACACTAAAATAACCGTAATTATTTATTATACGGTTTCCCGTAATTTCCCCGTAGAAAATACGGTATGTTTTTACAGTGTACAGTATAAACTTATAAAGGTCAGACGCACGGACGAGATCGTTAACATAAAAGGAACAATAGAGGTTCTAGAATGCTGCCCTGTGGTACTCCCGTAGTAATCGGTCTTATGTCAGAATTATTTTCTTTAAAATGAACAAACTGTTGACGACCTGATAAATAGGCCTATATGAAGAAAACCACTGCAGGGCGGAGCCCCTGATTCTGTATCAAGAAAGCTTTGCCAAAAGAGTGTCATGATTTAGAGAATCAAAAGCTTTACTCCAGTCAATGTAAATTCCAAGAGCAACCTTTTTGGATTCAATGAACGAAGAAACAAGCTCTGTGGCGTGAAGAAGTGCTAACTCTGTGGAGTGACTCTGACGAAAGCCAAACTGCTGTGGTACAATGAGGTTATTAATCGTTAAGTACTTACACAATCTATTATGAACAAGGCATCCTAAAAATTTTGACAGTGTGGAAAGCAGGGAAATAGGGTGATAATTATTAAAAGTATTTGCGTCGCCGGTTTTATGTACAGGAATAACTTTCGTTAACTTGATTGCCCTCGGAAATTGTCGGAGTTCCATTGAAAGGTTACAAATATGTGACAAAGGCGTTGAAATGTATTGAACAATTTTCTTGAGAAAGCTCGAACTCAGTTCATCTACACCAGTGGAAAGGCTGTTTTTAAAATTGTTCACAATTTTGTTAATTTCAAATTTATATGTAGGATACATGAAATAAGAGTTGAGAGGACTATGTTCATGCAAAAAATTTCTGAAATTACACTAGGATGAGTCCACTGTTGAAGCAACATTTTTTCCGATATTGGCAAAAAATGATTTGGCGTTGGCAATGTTGAAATTACGAGCTTTCTTTTTGCCGATTATTTCGTTAACAATCGACCATGTCCTTTTCAAGATAGAACAACTTTCACGAAGCATTTTGTCATAATATTGCTTTCTTGAAGTTTGAATAATACCACTCAAATTTATTCCTAAATTTAGTGTATTTCAATCTGTCAGCTAGTTGACGACTTGGTATATATATATTTCTTATATAATGGTTGTTTTCGATTTAGGGAACGAATAATTCTAGGTGTTATCCATGGCTTTTTTAAAAGATATTTTCTCTTCTTCCTGGTTTCAGTCCTGGTACATTTTTTTGCATGCATTTTGTAATATTTCAACTAGTGTATGATATGCAATATCGACATCTGTACAATTTGAAATGTTACGTAAATCAGCATTCTTTAATTCTTCTATTAAGGAAGGCATATCTAATGTTCCTCTCTTTGAAGACTGGTCATCGCAATCATTAAAACGTAAAAGTAATTTGAAATACGGGGAAATTATCAGAAATATCTGTGTACATGACTCCAGATTGAATAGGGATATCCATAATATTTGTGAAAATATTATCGATACACGTGCATGAATGAGTGGTTACACGGGTATAGGCTTTGTTATTAACATGCAGTCGAAAGTTATGCGACAGTAACGGTTTAAGAATTTCCCAGTGTCTTCATGGGTAGAATACTTTAAAAGATCGAAATTAAAATCACCAGCCAAATAACAGTACTTGTTTTCGGACGTTATTTTATGCATACATGCAAGTAAATGATCAATGAATACGTCAGAGTTAGAGTTAGGAGCCTTGTAAATTACTCTATTATTACATTGTTACCACCTTGTTATTCAAGTTCAACAAAGGTATCGATATTGTCATTAGAAAATTGACGATCTTTTCTTTAATTTGAACTGGAGTTTAGGGTGCAAATATATACAAACGCCACCACCTTTTTTCTGTTTTATCGATGTTTATGAAGAAAAGTGTAATCGAAAAGATTATAGAACGAAGGTACATTCTCGCAAAACCATGTTTCTGAGAAGGCATAAATGTCAAATTTACAGTAGCGTACAGCTTTTGCCATTGACGGGCGGCAGCTTGGCACGCGAAGCGTAGTTTACCGACAAAATCCCGACCGTACCGCATATTCATGTTGTGTAATCTAACCGCTTTAAATGATGTAGATGCAGAGTGAATAATTATATACACAGCGGGGATCTAGCTTTTGTGGTGATTGGTTTCTCTGAACGAATCGTTTTGGGAGAAAATTTATAAAAATGATGTTACTCCAGGGCCCTTGTCGCGCGAAGCGGAGCCCGAAAATTATAGAATTATGTAATGTTTGCGCGCGAAGGCGCGCCGCGAAAATTTAGAACTTGTGTTATGTTGCGTGAAAAAATGGTATGTTTACACGAGAAGAGCCAACGCGAAATTTAAAACTGTATTACTGTTCGCGCGCGAGCGGCCAAAATTTGAGAATTGTGTATGAAAATTTGTTTTTGGATGTTTTCTTTAACAAATTTTGTAATACCTTTTGGGTTCCTGACATCTCTACCTTATAAAAGACCATACAAATTTCTTCGATCTTGGCCAGCCGCAAAGGGGGGGGGTGTTTAAACCCCCTACCTACGAACCTTGTAGTTATCCTCCTATCTTGATATCAACTATCAATGAAGTTAATCCAGCAACATCGAATACGTCCAGAAAGACATTTCCCAAGTCGCTGCGTTCTAGAAAGGTCGATGCAGTTTTCGTCCCGAAAGGAACGTTTTTAAAACGTTTTTAAAACGTCTTTCCTTTAGGACGAATATGCTTCTTCTCCTACATACATGGTACATGTATGCGCGAGGTCGAGCGAAGCGACGAGCGTTCAGACATTCAATTAGAATTTTCAAGTCAAAGAAAGTTGAAAGTTATTTTCTACAATCGTAAGCAAAGCCTTCTGAGTTCTGTATTTTGATATCAGCACTCGGGCGTGAGTACTCATACTAAGGTAGGAACGCACCAAGTCATACCTCATGCAGCACATTTGTTTATTTCTTAGCACTTGCTTCGCTCCACAGAACACGTTTACATCCTACCCATCTTGACTTTGTTATGAGTTTACATTTATGGACGTGGCCATATATTATACATTAAAATCAGGCATATTCCCCTCTCTTGCTTTCTGCGCTTCCTCCTTGATTTGGCTGTGCTGAATCTGAGGAACGGCCCGTAAGGGCTAACACTATTTTCCACCCATCTTCACTATGGCTGGAAACTGGCTGCTCCTGATTATCAAACTTATGCTGTCTCTGATTCTTTTTCTTCAACGATATTTGGCCTAATAATGTACACGTTGTCTGAAACTGTTGCATCTTTCACTGGTATTCAACTTTGTTGCTGGGCCTGTAAAACATTTTGTCAGGTTACAACATGATGTTCGGGGTCGTCGTTGTTGATTTGGAACGTTGTCTGTGTATTACTTGACTCAAGTTGCACTGTTACTATACCGCTTAACTTCCAAATGTCGATTCAGATCAGTGTATTCGAATGACACAGGCGGGTTTGCCTGGTTACCGAAAAAACACCTGGGCATGAAGAAAATGCCTTCATGCGAGCGAGTTGGAAAAAAAAATGATTTTTCATTTGAACAAAATGTAATTTCTTTCAATATTTTGTCGTGTTTCTATAACGATATTTCGTCGGTAGATAAATTATTTTTTGTCGGTCTCCGCATGTTACGCGAGGTCACTTTCGTGTACCGACAAATTCCGATAACAAGCATTTACTTTGCTGGCGGTGTGGTGTGGGCAATCTCTGCCCCTCTCCTGTCCCCTTCTGACCTGCTATTGCAATCCTCCATCTCCTCTTTTTCTCATAA
>JZLH01S0131415.1:19291-38987 GCA_001188425.1 Eucidaris tribuloides
TGGCGCTTCAGTTAAAAAATGTCAAACTGTGATATCTGCAGTTACATTCATGTACAGCTGTACATGGTAAATGCGACAAATAACACCTATGAATCAAAGTTTGGAAGTTATCCCACCAACTGTGGCTGGATATGCGATGATAAACGTCCCATGAATTTTTTCATTGCGGTGGAGTATAAAATAGCCTTTGATTCTTTCTACACCACAGTGGCCGTTTCTCGAAGCACAGGTTAGTTAAACCGCGGTCTTAGATTAACCCGGTTTAGTTATGACCGCGGTTTATCTTAGGACCCCTGTCTAATATTGGTTTTTGTATTCACAAAGGACAAGTTTTAGTTAGACCGTTGGTCTAAGTCAATTCCTGGCCGTATTAACATTTCCACAACTGCAATTAATCTGCCTTCTGCAATGCCTCAGTAGGAACTATTGGGTTAGCTAGTATCGGCCTGATATCTTATTTTCTAGGATATGTGTTATTGCAACAAATTGCGCCATTCATTTGCCACAAGACCTCACACGTTGTTCTTTTTCAATGACCAACTCGGTTCTTTCACTTCAGCTTTCACTTTACACATTTTGGCAAATACTCCATGACACATTTACATCGACTACAGACTGACTGCATAATCCACAAACGCAAGCAAATAATCTACTCACTTTTGCGTTACTTAGAAGTTAGAAATTTCAACTTTCGGACTTGTCTTTACTTTGCCGCCAACATATAGATTACTCTAAATAATTGCTTCATGCCTGCTTTGTTTATCCCTGACAACGTAAATTTTGATCTTGTTAGATGTTACAGGTACTCTAAACGGCTACCCGTATTTTATGTCTTACTCGTCATTCCAAGTCCTTTTGTTTATCGTCGAGTAGGCGAGCTATAGAGTCTAGTAAATTCGTAACAGTTAGATCTAGATCTCTGAGTTAGTATTTAGCCATTGTTATATCTACTTGTTAGTTCAACGTTAGATCATACTAACGGATAGTATTTTGTTTGTCTGTAAAAAATTAAACCTCCCGACTTTGCTTGCCAAATTACAAAATACACATTCACGGCAAAAACCCACATATAATCTAAAGCATATTGCACAAATTACGTGACCTAGCCTTAAGCGTCATGCTAACTTGGTTAGGCGGCGGCCGCGCCACGCCACACAGCTCGACACAGCTACTGGTCGCTAGCTAAACCGTTGTTAACGTCGTTGCATCAACGTAGATCTTTAGATCTACGTTCCGTCGGCGGCTTCGGGGGGCCAAGGGGGGCCTTATTGGTAGATCTAACGTTAGTCGATATTACTATTAGTTTGATACGAAACCGGCCCGTAGCTGCCTACGTCGTGCGCGTGAGCGTAAGTGATTCGTAGGTTACCGTTGTGGTGGGGTGATTGTCAAATGAAACATCCCCACAGGTCAATCCAAACTGACCAAAAGTAAAAGCCAATATTTAGCAAGCTGAATACTAACTTACAAGATTTGTAGTGCCAACGATATGCCGCCCAATTACCGCCGTTCTCTTTTAGTTTGTGCCATACCTGGCCCGCAGCCAAGCCGCTGTCTATTTATCCTTTTTTGCACTGCATGCCACTTACTGTGATATGTACTTTCGTTCTATTGAAAACGCTTCCCTTCTCGTACTTCGTAGATTTCAAAGCTCACTAAGAGATTAAACGTTGAATCACGTACAGTTGGCCCTGAAATCTTGCGCAGCCTCATGTGTAGCTACGTGTGCATAGCGCTTAGCCGATTGCCCAGCAGTAGTGGACGTGCCATGGCATGCAGTGACACTTCCATGCACGCAGTACGTACCGCGAGTGCGGCGATCTCCGCTACTGAAGTTAGCGCACAAAACGTCATTTTGGAAATATGATATTTTTCAAAGAATCAGTACTGAGTGCTCACAAGTGCACGTTGCCATTTGCTTTTAAGTGAATTCTGTCATTTTGAAAATGTTAGACTTTACTCACCCAAAAACGAAATGATCGCCGAATGACGATATCATCAGCCATTTGAAAAAGCATAAACCCGGGTTAAATTCCCCCCGGAGGTGGTTTATCTTTTTGGCCACGTTAGACACCTGTTTAACTTTAAACCGCGCTTCGAGAATAAGAATTTTAACCTATTTGGTTAACTTTTGGAGATAAACCTTAGGTTTAACAGAGGTGTCTAAGATAACCTGGTTCGGAATACGGGCATTAAGGTCTATGGAGGAAAAAGCATGTCATGTGAATCGGCAAACCTGAGTACTTATTTTGTAACATTTCACTTTTTTTAAAAGCACTTAATACTCTTTTGATGATTTCAATTTTTCAGGGCTTATTTTTATATCTTATCAAGACACTTAGCGCACGGCAGGTAATGTAGCCTCACAACACACACACACACACACACACACACCCCACACACACACACACACACACACACACACCACAACACACACGACGCACGCACGCAGCCACGCACACCACACACACACACCACACACACACACACACACCACACACACACACACACAACAACCACAACACACACACACACACACACACACACACACCACACCACACAGAGAATAAGCGTCATTGTTAGCCTGTGGCTTTAACTTTTCAGATAAGACAAACAAAGTCTCTCCGAAAAACCTTGCCAACACCTTTTGCCCAACGGTTTGATACCACGGAATGAGTTTTGCAAATTAACAAATGTCCCGCTTGGATATTTAACATAAATGTCAGAATGTGATCTTTGGTATTTGTTCCTTGTTTCGTCGTGCCAATGCCGGTAACAGCATAGCTCGCGTGGTATTGTGCAGCCGGATTAGCTGTAGAGACGCGGGTTCGATCTGGTTCATTTTTCTGACTGTTTTGTTTAATTATTAGATCTTGCAGTTGACGATCTAAATACGGAGGAGACAGGTGATCAATTTATTACATCGCATTTCACCTCTCTGAATAATCCCTTTCATTTAATAATAACAGTGTTTGTTTGTAAAGAGTTTTTTGCATTTCAGCATAATGACATAAATAACAAATAACAAGTGTAAGATATTACAAATGTACGATATTACAAATAAATGAATTACAAATAATTGCAATAATAAAAGGTAACTGGAATTGCTTTTATAAATATACACATATTACATAAACAACATAATCGTTCATACGACCAGGGTATAATATTACGGTAGAGTTAATGGTTGAAAATGCAGAAGGACGCCGCCATAAGCACATAGGCTTGAAGAGACGGTCCTCCAGAATAAAAGATTAGTCTTGTTTGTACACATAATATGTAGAATTGACTGGAGTGGGCCATATACTGTAGAACAATGTTACTGGGGTACATGACCTCGCAGTGTGTAAACATGAAGATACCGGTATGAAAGTCAAGTACAGGTATCTGAACAAGCACCTAACGTACTCTGTTGACTATTATCACTCATTTTCTCATGTGTGTAAATATACCGTCGCATCCATGTGCAAAATGAACAGCGTCGATCTGTACGGTTGTCCTATTTATAGTGCACATCCGACAGCGTACTTCAGTACACACAATACTGGTTTACCTGTATAGTGCAGGGCAATTGGCATTTCAAATCCCTTCACAATGAGTGAAGGGTTTAAAACTGAGCAACACCTTAAAGCGTGGTCATTGTTAAGACAATACATGCATTTCCTATTACACAAAATTCATGTCTTGCACTGAACAGCAGTACAAACAATTAACTGCTAACGCGAGCAAACGTAAAAGGCAACGGTCTTCGCTACGGATCGCGTCCAAGAGGGAGTTCAACCGAGTAAACCGACTAGAAAAGAGATAATAATTATTCATCGTGCATTTCAACATGTCTTACGAAGACGACGACGATCCTGTCGTGGTCATCGATAACGGCTCTAGTCGCATCAAATTCGGGATGGCAGGAGATGACTCCCCGAAATCGTGGATGTCCAGCGTAGTTGGGAGGACACGCCCTCATCAGGTCAGTTTTACATCATCGTGTTTCTGTACAAAGGCCGTTAATTGTATTCGTTATGTATTATATTAGCAGCCTTTGCATAGGCACACGACATACAGTTAACGGTCTTTGCATATGCACCATTGACCTATTAATATATTTTTCGATATGCACACGATGATATGGATTAGTATTCAGTGATGATTAGACCAATGGACGCCTTGCGCTGCCTAAAATGGTGTGTTTCTTTACTCCAATAATGAAACGGAACACAACTTTCAACCAATCAGAATCCAATATGACGGATTGGCATTCGATGCGCTGTAACTCTTCTTATAAGGTGTTATGAAAATATTGTAGCGGCGGAGCGATTTTGAGGGGGCGGGGCAGGGTTGTATCGAGGATATTTTTTTAAAAAACATTTTCTGGTCCATTTCACGGTGAAATAACAGCAAGATGTGATTGAGATGTACTAATCAATGCTTTTTTCATTATATGTCATTGTGAAAACGCCCTCCAAATGTCGTACGACCCTCCCACCCCCCGTTGTGTGCATTCATGGTGGGCTTATTTCTGTCGAAATTGAGGCGTTATTATGTAACATTTCATACAAATACTATAGTCTGTTCAGACTTGGTTTAGAACAATTTCAACCTATAATTCCACTCCTTGTTTTGTATAAGAACATCCTACTTCAAAAATAATTACAAGGCAAACATGCAAGCAATCGTAGTGAGCGATTTTTTTTTTCCGAAGGCAGGGAGGGGGGGGGGGCAGACTTAATAGTTTATTAAAAATTGAAGATACACACAATTAAAAATGCAGCCTCATATCGCAGAGACGAAGTACTTTGCATTGGACTTACTCGTCGTGTGCCTATGCAGAGGTCATTAACTGAATGTCGTGTTCCTGTACAAAGGCCGTTAATTGGATTAAATATGTATTATATTAGCGGCCTTTGCATAGGCACACGGCATACAGTTAACAGCTTTTGCATAGGCAGATGACATACTGTTCTTACTTCTTACACTCATCTCATCCGGGCAGGGTTCTGCTGGCAAAATAGACACTTACATAGGCGAAGAAGCTCAGCGGAGGAGAAGTGTTCTGAGTCTCAAGTATCCAATAGAGTACGGGATAGTGACTGACTGGGACGACATGGAAAAGATATGGCATTATCTTCTACACGATGACCTTCGAGTGACCCCCGACGAGAATCACGTGATATTGACCGAACCCGTTCGAAATCCGAAATGCAACCGACAAAAGATGGCAGAGGTATGTTATACAACAACCAATCGTGTTTCTTTCTCATTTACGAAAACTTTCGTTCCAAATGTATATCATGGGCGTATGCTGGGTTTGGGGGTAAGGACATTCGTACGAACCCCCCCCCCAAAAAAAAAAGAACCCACACAAAACAAAACAAAAAAAGGTCCACACTTTTTTTTCCAGAGACATTTCTTTGTCTTCGAATGCCTTGACACAATGACATAATAAAACAAAAAATAATCTGGTATATTTTAATCACATCGTGCGGTTATATCATTGTTAAAAAGTCTAAAAAAGCTGACATGATTGAAATCACGACCCACCTAGAAAAAAAATCCCGGATACACTCCTGTGTACAGCTGGTGTGACTTAACACCCCGAAACGACGAAGCGTCAATAAAGAGGAGAGGGGGCGTTTTTGAGGGGGTATGTGGCATCGCCATTAAAAATCCTGTGGGCAATGTGTCCGGCAATAACAAAGGAAACGACAGAGAGAAATGAAACAAAACGATGTTTCTTTTGTCTAAGACAGAGTGTTTTTATAGCCTATAAACACAAAAACAGATTCATCCCAAAATCTCGTTTACGTAAACCTTCTTTCCGAACGTTTGTGCACTGCAAAAAGTGGGGTGTTAAATTTAACCCCAACGGTGTTGCACAATATAGATACCGGAAAAGTGTTAGTTTCAACACCCATGGTGTTAAAGCCAATGCTTTTGGTGTTTGAAATAATTCGTTTGGTGTTAAAATAACAACCGTGGTGTTTAAATTTTATACCAAGTCTGGTATTCATGTTCTGCAACACAATGGGTGTTAAATTTAACACCCCAGTTTTTGTAGTGGTATACAGCGTGTAACTACCCTGAAAGTGATGAATCCGTCAATGACAAGAGGAAAGGGGGATGTCGTGGGGGCATGTGGCAACACCATTAAAAATTCTTTGGCAAAGTTTCCGACGAGAGCAAAGGAAACGAAAAACCGAAAAAACAAAACAATGAATCTAAAGGAAAATTATGTTATCTAAATTATTTCAAGTCCGTTTCCCCACTGTAATACTTACATTTTAAAATGCGCAATACAGGTAGGCCTACTTATTGCGCAAAAACATAAAATTAAAGAGTAAACATAGCACACTTAGAAAGAAAGATGTAGTGCCATGGTCCCTGTGGTATTACCATGGTACTACCATGGTTTATTTTCGTAAGGGTATTTCATCATTTAAATTGGCAACATATTTTTTTAGTTTCTTTTAATGGAATTTCCAAAAGAGGTGCAATGCATTACAAATTTAAAAAAAAATCATTTTTGGGTCAAACATTGCTAATTTGCATGAGAAATGGCCGATTTTCAATCATTAAAAACATTGCCAATTTGAAGATTTCTTGATCATTTCTCATTTGAAAACAAATCCTGTAATCGACTTGTGTATTGGACTGCGATAGATATAGGCTCAAATTGAAGGAGAATTTCCCCCTATTCTTTGAATTATTTTCCTTTTTTTGCTCCTAATTTATGAGTTATGATAAGAAATGTCATAAATTCTTTTCCAAGCAGATAATGTTTGAGAGCTTCCAAGTGCCTTCGCTGTTCGTCGCCGTCCAGGCACACCTATCCGTCTATGCATGCGGGCGAAGTTGCTGCTTAGTGTTGGAGTCCGGTGCGGGTACAACACACACCCTCGTAGTGTACGAGGGGTACTCCGTGGCTTCAGCTATACACCGATCGCATCTAGCTGGAAGGGAATGTACCAATTATTTAATGAGGTTGCTGAATCAAAGGGAATATTCCTTTTCGACAACGGGTAATTAAGCGATCTCCCAGGCATTGACCTGGGGCCTGTTTCAAAAAGCTGTTCGTAAGTTACGCATGCCTTTACGAATGAATATGGTGAGCCAAATGAAATTTTCAAACTATTGAAATAAAACCTGCTAATATGCAAACATAGATTAACATTTTGCTATTAACAACCATTTAACAAGCATTTCAGTGCGAACTCTTTGAGGGCAAAACCAAATTGACATTAATCATGCTTTTTAAAATGACATGAAAAACTTTTGGCATTTTATTTGGCATTCCATATTCGAGTCGTTATGCATTACTTTACGAACAGCTTTATGAAACAGGTCCTAGGACCCCCCCCCCCAGAACTGTTTCAAGCTGAGAGGGTATTTCGCTCCTAAGTAAGAAACAACAAATATATTAACAAAATGAATTAATGACTGAAATGAATAAATAAAATAAATACAATATGTACATAAAATAAATAATAATAAATAAATAAATAATTAAATAAATAAATATAATAATAAAATAAATAAATTAAAATAATAGATTAAATCGTGACGAACTACTCTGCCCCACCGAAGGAGGTATGAGATATGGGGGTGTTTCATAAAGCTGTTCGTAAGTTACGAACAACTTTACGAACGACTGGTGATACTTTCTTAATCAGTTTCTCATGCATTTACATGTAGCACAAGAAGGTATCACCAGTCGAGCGTAAAGTCGTTCGTAACTTATGAAACACCCCCTGGAGTTACAAGTCAATTCTCTTTGAACGGTTTTCGAAGCTGTCACTCAAAACTTGGTCATGAATGCGCTTTACTAGATTTTTCTTGCAGATGGGCATACATTAGAATTCTGTGCGATTGTACTGGCTAGTTTCAAAGGAAGAATCGCTTTGATAATTATGATTATTTTTTTGGCTGTACCCAATCTCAAATGACTAGTGAGCACACAATTGATATTAAGTCGCAAGGGACATGCCAAAATTCACCAAATTCGTTGTTTTTGGCGGATAAACCGCTAAACTGGCAGCCCTGAGTGAAAACTGGGCGCCTGATGCAAGTTTTGTGTGAACTTGTCTTTCTGTCATCTCTGTGTATAATTAATTGTATCTCTCATTGACTGATCTTTGCATTATTTTTCACACAGCTGAACGCGAGATCGCGAGAGAGATGAAGGAGAGATTATGCTACGTAGCCCAGGATTACGAACGAGAACAGTTACTTCGTAAATCGAATACCATCGATTACCGACTCCCAGATGGACAGGCCGTATCTCTCGGGCGGGAAGTCTTCCAGTGTACCGAAGCATTGTTCCGACCTTCGATACTCGAGGCCGATGCGCCAAGTGGATTGAAGTATCAGATGGGTCTATCCGACTTGATCCACAGCGCGGTGATCAATTGCGATTCTCATATCTGGGCAACGTTGTACAGGAATATTTTCCTATCTGGTGGCAATACCATGTTCCGTGGATTTGAGGACCGAGTTAAGAGTGATCTTATCGAGAAACCACCTATAAGGACTTCAGTCTCCGTCCTCGCGTGGCCGGAACGGCAGAATTTCGCTTGGCTAGGCGGGTCTATGCTTGGATCTCTGTCGACCTTTAGAGGTGTTCGCATTCCGAAATCCGCCTATCAGGAATACGGTCCATCGGTTGTACACAGGGATCTATACACAAAGTATGATCCTGAGAGACCACTGCGCTGATGAAGCTTTTAAAGGCCCACTATCATGACAAGATGAAAAACGCCCTCTTTTGATTAAAATCATAATAAGAGTGCACTAATGATACCCATAATGCAACGGAAACAGCCATGAGAGTGCGGAGAAAATATAACATTTGCTTTCCTCCCATAACCTTTACACGTACCCAAACTGCGACTTATAGAGACCATGCTCCTGGATTAGCATAAAGTCACACTCACCAAAGAGCTCTCTTAGAAAGGGCAGTTTAGAATCATTGGCACACTGACAGTTATACGAAACAATTGAGACCTTGTTTGACATGGTTCATTTCAAATGTCCGTATACAGAGTACATGTATCTAGTTAACCTATTCCACTGTACTATGGGACTGCAAAAGTCTTTGTTTGTGAATATGTGCCTGTATTCCTGAACTAGTTGTCGTACTCTCTGTGCTTGAGTTGACCCTTGTCAGTGGGCCTTTAAAGATTGACTGGATTCCGGGACAAAACGGATCAACATTAAAATTGATTGTCACTATCATTGCATGAGAATTGGTGCATGTGATGTGTTATTAAAAAGAATGCATAATAGTAGGCCTACATGTTGGTGCAATTTGTACAGTAATTTTACACATCATAATGATGGACACTTTTTAAGGAGGTGGGAATTTCCCTTCAAAAAGAAATTGTATATGACTGTGGTACAGTCCACCCCCGTTATATAAAAAAAACACGGTTATGATGAAATTCCTGTTACAACAAACTAGAAATTAAGGTCCCAAAATTATCTATATATCTTTATAACAAAATTTCGATGCAATGAAGGAAAATTGCCGGTCCCGAGGACTTCGTTGTAATGAGAGTCGCCTGTAGTGTGGTACGTATATTGCTTATTCGTGTTTATTCACAGATGACTGATCGGGGATTAATTTTGTACGGCATGGCAAAATTATTCTTGTCCAAGTTGGTGGAGGTTAGGCTGCATAACGGTATTCTCCAAAGGGTTGCCAGGTTTTCCGATTCTCAAAACGCCAAATTACACGCCAAATTTAGTGGAAAAAAGCCAAATTTTATGGACAGCATGCATAGCCAGGATATGTTTAGAAATCAATTTGTAACATCTTTGAAACCTCTGTGGCAGCCAAAAAAAATTGAGTCCCGCGGTTTACACGCAGCCAGATTCTACACGTGAAGTACATGCGGACCGCTACTTTTGGACCCATGTGGCACATATTTCACTAGGCTCATCAAACTTTTGGACAACCATCGTTCCATATACGAAGGTTTGCATTATTAGCTTTTATATACCACATTCATATATTCTTGTTCATTGGTTGGTTAAAAGTATGTCACGTGATTAAAAATAAACACACTATTCTGTCAGTCAGGAGCGGAGAGTACATAGTAAAGTACTATAGGACTCTCATGACTCTTATCGAGTCCCATAGTACATTATCGGGTCCGATAGTACATTAAACCTGTCAACGATGAGGGCGCTATACTATTTGCCCCACACAGATATCT
The DNA here is from genome assembly GCA_001188425.1 of Eucidaris tribuloides. Taxonomy (NCBI): domain Eukaryota; kingdom Metazoa; phylum Echinodermata; class Echinoidea; order Cidaroida; family Cidaridae; genus Eucidaris; species Eucidaris tribuloides. The sequence goes on from JZLH01S0131415.1 coordinate 29,503, forward strand.
GTGTTGCCCCACCCGCGACTGACTAGCTAGCTCGACAGCTCGCGACGCGATTTGACCTTATCGCGTGCGTGCATTCATGCAGCGTTTTGCTGTGGCCTGTGCTAGCGAATTATTATATTATATTCTTTTATTAAATAATTTTATGTGTTATCATGTAGATCTAATCATACTTTTAACCAATCAATAAACAAAAATATATGAATGCAGTATATAAAACAAATATATTCTGTCATTAGAGGGTCTGGTTTAAAACTATGGTTCCTCGGTGACTGCAATAGTACTATTTTGCTTCGGGGCTGCGCCCCTCAGCAAAATAGTACTATTGCAGTCACCTCGGGCCCATAGTTTTAACCAGACCCTCTAATGGCAGTATATATTTGTATACTACCCCCCTCCCCTCCACATGTGCCATATCTGGGGTATAGGCAAATGCTCATACCTAGAGTTTAAAAGACACACCCTAGTTCGTATAATTTTTTACCCTATATATCTGGGGGATTTTCTTGGGTATTTTTCGAGATACTGGACCCGTATCTCGGGCCGTATCAGGGTACTTTCAGAAAATACACCCCTTATCTAGGGTCGGGGATGCCTATCACGGGTACACGGCTAACCTTTTGACCCCCTGCACCTTATTTCAGTTTCCTCGGGTATTCAACAAAAATTCTACAGAAGGTCCCGCTATTTCGGGACTTCTTGGGTGAATTTCTGTTTAGTTCAAGATTTTATCCCAAAACTAGAGCCAGGTGAAAAAGAGGTATGTGCATGTGTCCCATCCATCCGTGTGTGTGTGTGTGTGTGTGTGTGTGTGTCATAGACGTACGCAAGATTTTGCCAACGGGGTGTTCATGAGCGGTCAAATCCTATTTTGTTCCCGGTTCAGGCCAGCCGTCGATAACCTCAGTCAGCAGCGGGGGGGGGGCGGGGGGAGGCGGAGGGGGGGGTTGGTGAGCAAAACAATTTTCTCGAAAATCCAGGTCCCAAATTTTACCGGTCAGCGCGGCGCGACCGCAAAACTCGCTCAGCGACGCGGGTTGGGGCGGGACGGCGTACCAAAACCATTTTTGCCCACACACGAATTTTTACCTGCCAAATTACTAGCACAACCACATCACAGGACTCAGGCTTCGCACACAGTAGATTCGTGCGGGGGGGGAATTTGATATATGTGTCCCACTTCAGCTTGGGGGCGGGGGGTTAGCGGAGCGAAAATTTTTTTATCCCAATCCAAGGTCCAAATATAAATCAAAATTTATCTCTCAATGTTTTGCAATGGTTGATTCACTAAATTCATAACCCCCCTTCGACGTAAAGGGGGGGTGTTTTGGGGGTTTATACACCAGTTGCTTTTTCACAAAGGTCGGTGTGTTTGAACCCCAACACCCTTGGTACGGTAAGGTGTGTGTATGCCTAGTCTGCTTGATGTGCATCGTCGCACACACACACACACACACTCGTGGTGTCGATGTGTGTAGATGCTATGTGTGTGTAGCTAGTGTGTTAGACGTGTGTGTGTGCGCAAGGGTGTGCGTCCAAACAACCCCTGAAAAAACACTTAACACCCCCCTGTTGTGTGTGTTTGTGTGTGTGTGTGAGCACATTTAGTATGAAAAACAAACATTGCACTGTGTTATTCAATCACACTTTTTAAATCAAAATTCATGCTTGGAAGTCGACATTTCTCTGAATTTCATTTATGATATTTTATTTACATCATACATGGATTACATTAAAGCAAAAAAAGTCTTGACCAGTGACCACATGCATGCAAACGTGTTTAAACTGGGTTACATCTATAGGTGTATGCGCTAACAGCAAAATAAAATTCCATTTACATATGACCCTTCTTAGTAATCAATTTATACTTAATATAGTATAACTACATTTCTGTCCTAAATTGCATTATATTTCACATGTTTTCATAACCAATGGATAGTAATTCATAAATATTTAAATAAAATTAAACGTGCCTTTTGCACGGTTGTTCTATATTTTAAAGTATATATGTAAAATTGGCTACATAAGCTTGTAAGTCCAATATATGTGCATACTTATATCTAATTGCAAAATTATTTATGTCCGTTATTTAATCCCTTGTCTATGTTTTTATACATCAAAAATTAGTAATTGTTAAATGAAATCAATTCAAGAATTCGTGATTTTTTTTTAATTCGTGATAAATACTATTTTTGTGTAGTTTTACAATTAGTTTGTGATATTTAATACTAGATTAAATGTTATGTGACTGGTGTATTGTCCATAATGTGTTAATTCGTAATTAACTTATGTAGTAATATTGTATAAATGTTGTGTCTCTTTTTATTCATATATGATTTTGTACACTCAGCTATTTCAGCCTTTCGGCTGCATGTTATCAGTTTTTTTCAATAAACCAATTTATCTATATTCTGCTCAGCTGGCTTTTAATATCTTAATATAATATACAAGAACACATAATATATTATTGGGTGGGTTTCAAGAATAAATTTCACTCAAATTACAATTACAAAAGAAGGCAATTCGTAATGTCACAAAATCGAAATATTAAGCACACCCCTCTCAACTATTCAAGCGCTTAAACACACTAAAATTACAAGATATAAATAAAGTACAAATTATGTCTGCAATGCAACTTTTTCATACAAATACTCCGTCTCCCTATATTATGAATATGTTCACCCTATAAAGATACATGTACATCACTACAACACAAGAAGTTCTAATAATATCCATCATTATTATCTAAATGGGGGGTTTCAAGCGCAGTGACATTATCGCGTATCCAGCGCGCAAAGGAATGCGCGTATACGCGCTGCCGTGAGACGCGTCTGATATCGAAAATATCATACGTTGTCGAAAAAATATCACATACATCCGGGTACTTTTGCATTTGTTTACGAGTTAATTAAGCTTTCCACCGGGGCTTCCCACACAAATAATGTACTAAAAATTTAACCATTTTAGAAAAATCACCGTATATAGGCCTATTGTTCTTTTGTATAATGTGCTTGCTTTGATTAATTTACTAAATTATAGAGGAAGATGTGATTTCTGTTGAATACGAAGAATTAAATGTTGTCACACGAAGATCTGAGCGGGCAGTGCATGGTTGCCATTGAAAGACTCGATAATTTGTACAGAATTTTATCAAATTTTAATTTTGATAATTTCTAGTGGATTTAGATAATAATGATAATATTGGATGGCTTATTTTCGGTGGACACAGAAACTATTGTACTCCTTATGAAAACTATCAGACTCGTCTGCGTACTCGTCCGATATTTGTCACAAGTCGTACATATTTTCTGTGTCCACCTCAAGCCATCCAATATTATATAAGTGGAAATTCTGCAATACCAGATTCAAACAAACTCTTCGTTACACAGGTCCAGCTCTTAGGAATGCATTTAATCCCAACAATTTTAATACGCAAAATAAAAATTCATTCAAAAAACAATATGAAAACAACTTCTATTGATGTACTACATCCATATAATTAACTTATCAGTTTTTTCTTTTGTTCGTTCATATTTACGTTTCTAGCTTATTTGTTTGTTGTTTGTCTGTCTTTGTATCCCGATACACTTTTGAATTTTGAAATTTAAATTGTTTTCGCTATTATGGAATATAAAGTGTTTTCCCTATTATAATTTTGCAATAGTTCATGTCTTTCCAGTGTACACACACCTACAGGCCTTATTTGGCTTTTTTTCAAACCATTTACCATCTATAAATCAATTAATGGTTATAACGGTTTTATATGTGCTAACCTTTGTTAAGAATTATTTGTTGACTGTCTTTTTTATTTTGTAAATATTGTAACCTGCATGTTTTGCTGTGATTTCATATGGAAATAAATTAATTGAAATTGAAATTTAAATAGTTTAAATAGTAGTTATTTTATACAGACACCTCGTGGATCAGGGGCGTCGATCCATGTTTCGGATTGGGGGGTGGGGCAAAAGTGAAACAATGTCCAAAATTTTCGCCGCGCTCCTGGCAATTTTGTATGTTTAATCGTATTTTTATGGCGTGTTTAATGGTTTTATAGTGCTTTCCCAATGCTTTTTAAAACATATATTTGCAATGCACACTATGAATTTTTTAAATTGTCAAAATTATTGCGGGGGGGGGGTCAAATCGATATGTTTGCCCCCAATATTTTCATGGGGGGGATGTAAACAGGATCGACGCCTCTGTCGTGGATTGTAAGGAAAAAAATAATGGTTAGATTACTGCTGTACAATGACCCTTACCCTGTTGCCACTATACCCTGATAAAGTCGCACATAATATGAAACATACAGATAGAAAGAAACATACTTTTGTGAAAAATACAGATATTACAATTATTGCAACACGTGAAGGTCATACAACTTTTTATTACTGAAAACACTTCACTTCCATACTAAATATCATAATTATAATATTTGGCACTTTCCTTACCTTTGGGTTGGGCGACTTTATCAGGGTATCGTGGTGAGGGGTCGCATATTTTATAAAATACATTCTTGTCATTTTCTGTAATATATGGGACTCTAGTTGTAACGAGACCTAATATAGAGATATCTCGATTATAACAAACACAGTTTTCTGGTCCCAGGGTTAATATTTTCTTTGCCTGTTCCTATTAAAACGGCTCAGATGTGGCGAAGTTTCGATTTGAGTGGTTGTCCTGGTCCACGGGAGTTTGCTGTATCGATAAATAACACTCAATTCTCTAAAACCACTATCGACGTAGTTAATGAAGGTTGTGTTTTTGATATGCACACCAAACTGCTTTGCTAAGATTAGATCCAACTACTCTTATTTTAAGAGAATTTAATTCCACAGTAACGTTTGCCTAATATTCAGCTTTGATGGTTTTTGTGGTGGTTTGGTTTATACGATCAAGATTGTCTCTCAGCCTACCCTCCTCCGATTCGCTTGTGCTTCCTGCCTGCTTCATCACATCTATCCCTCAACTGAGCATCTCTCCACTCATTTATCTGTCGTATTTTCTCATCAGCTTCTCGATTGATTTCATCTTCTTCACGCTCTCGATTGATGTCTACCTGTTGAGAATCCTCTCTAACTGCTGCACTAATTTCATCGCCAATGCTTTCAAACACTTTCTCTGCGTCAGAAATGCATTTTCGCAGTTGGGTATCGAAATGAACAAGTCTTTTTCTTTTTCCTGAACTTTCTCCAGGTTTTGTTTCAACAAGTCGCGCTTTTGTTTCACCACCTCGTCTATGTCAACCATACGGTGCCCTTGATGAGTTGTCGTCTTACATACAAGACAAACACCGTTTTTACACGGATCACAATATTCCTCGACGAGTTTTGTCTTATGAATCTCACACATCCATTTGGTTTGTGCATCAGCGTCTAGTATAGTGGCGTCATTCTTTTGAGCACACATATCACAGAGGCGTTTTTCTTCCACTCGATAAGTGAACTGGGAGCCGCACTCTTCGCATTTCTTTTCCACGTACTCGCAATTCGTTGCCATTTCAATCAAATTGTTTGGAGAAGTTTGAGACCAGCAGCTACATTAATATTCACGTAGAAACAAATATAACAAGACGGATAGAATTGTTTATATACTCACAACACATCAAGCATGAGTGAATACCTAAAGGTTTACACGAACAAACACGACGTGCGATATCCTACAGGTATACATTCACGTTGTCGTACACACGCCATACCTCACCCACGCAAAACGCTTGGCTCGATCATGCATAGTCCGTTAAAAAAAGGAAATATTTCTATAACGCACAATGGCATATACACCTACACACACACACAGACACGATAGTTCCATAAAGCTGTATTACCTTATTATCAACAGAATAGTAGCTAAGCTACAAAGTCCAGACGCTGTGGAGAGTCTATTTTTATTTGTGACCAAAAATATAAATCTATTTTGAGCCTCTAAGCGTCATGGGCAAGATATCTTATGTTGCATGTCAATCTGTTTTATGCAGGTAGAATATGATATGAACTACTGTATTTCGATTAATTCAGTTTTTCTCACAATATCAGATCGGCCTTAAAGCACCCCTATTCTGCAGTGGTTCATTCCTATATACATACATGTATATCTAGAGGTCAGTGTTTGTGTTGCTGTGATACAATAACACACCACATGCATAATAAAACGTGATAGTGACCTTTGCACCTGTTGGTCGTTATCCGATGTTTTGCTATACACTCTGACAAAAGCTGATGTCGCAATAGGAAAGGTATAAGGGGAAGCCCACAGTCACTGATAAATTAGATATACAGTGTGTATCAAAAAACGTAGACACTTTAAAAAAAGTTATTATACAAAAATTTCATGATTTTGAGATTATTATTTTACATGAATATGTTACCTTGGATCTAAGCTATCTGATGACACTGTTGGTATTAAAAGTATTACACGCATGAGTGAGCACAACCCACTTTTGTCCAACCAGTCAAAAATGCATTTGCGCACAGAATTGTGTTCTTATAGTCAACGTTTAATGCCTCACAGACCGGTGCTCAGAGAAAAGCTAATATCATTTCTGTGACAAGAAAGACAAAAATGAAGCAATGATTCAGATACACCATCCTAAAAAAAGAAATGTATTTTTTTGGAGTCAATTCACAGTTCATCTTGCAAACATGACATTTTCTTCTTTTTTATTGGGGTGTATCTGAATCATTGCCTCATTTTCGTCTTTCTTGTCACAGAGTTGGTATTAGCTCTTCTCTGAGCATGCTGAGGATTCAATACTTATGCACGTCAGTTGAAATCTTCTGCAGCATCGGTCTGCAAGGCATTAAACATTGACTTATAGAAAACAATTCTGTGCGCCAATGCATTTTTGGCCCAGTGGACACAAGTGGGCTGTGCTCACTCATGCGTGAAATACTTTCAATACCAACAGTGTCATCAAATAGCTTAGGTCCAAGGTAACATATTCATATAACAAAATAATCTCAAAATCATGAGACCTTTTTTTTAAATAATTTTTTTCTAAGTGTCTACTTTTTTTGATACACACTGTATAATGACAAATGATTCCCCGCCGACCGCAGCGAATGATACGTCAACCATGTCTAACTTCAAAACCAGCCCTGAAAAAAAAAAACAAACTGGGTATTACCAAGTCGAACAAAAGCTGAACATTTTTTGCGTGTATTTTGGCAGGGTTGGTTTTCATATAAATAATGGTTGACGTATCATTCACTGCAGCCGGCGGGGAATCAATTGTCATTATTTATTGAATTTATTGGTGACTGTGGTTTTTCCCTTTTACGTTTATGATTTCAACATTAATCAAGTCCCTCAAATGTCAATATTAATGGCATCTGGTAAGATGAAGTCTATCATGTCTTGTGGCTGTATTTTGGTATGACAACGTCTAATAAATGTTACCGGAATCACTAATGGACGGAAAACTAATTTTGCCTACATTTACACCCTGGAGATCGCTCAAAATTAGTACATGTATATTTAATTTGGGTGGGCTATAAATCTGAGAAATTTAAGCAACGTTATATGATGAGATACGATCTTTTGAAGAACTTGATACTACTTATGTGAAAGTCGGACAAAAATGTCTTTATGGCAGTAGATAATACTTTTGATGAAGTATGACTGAAAGTGACCAATGGCTCATTGGGGTAAAGTAAAAAAATGTGGGTTTGATGGTATAAATATTTTATGATTCTGAATCTAAATCTGAAGTCTCTCAACTGAAAAAGAAACCTTTACTAAACATGTGTAATTGGGTAACACCGCGGTATTTTGTGGTCTGGTTTTCATGAAAGGGATATCATTATTGCACAGGGTGTATGCTACAACAGATAAAGCGGTACAAGTTAATATGAACGTCACCAATTTCTATTCCCTCAGGTTATTGTGGCTGTAAAACGTCTATAAAATCCCACCGGTGCAACTGCCATAGGAATTTCATAAATAAACAATGGTATGACTACAGCCAAATGACATCAAAGTTCCATGTTTTTTTTTTTAACAGAGAGCAAGACAGGTGTGCTTCAATTCATGTGTAATGTTCTGTGAATATGAGTAAACACAAACACACACAAACACACGCACACACAAACACACACACAAACACACACACACACACACACACACACACACACACAGACACACACACACAAACACACGCACACACAACACACACACAAACACACACACACATACAAATATACAAAGCATGCACACCCAACATCCCCAAACATATACACACAAACGCATACATGCATAAACAAAGAAACACACAACACAATATACGTGAACGCAAACATAACATGTTGATAATGCATAACACAATAAGACAAATCAGTGTTGAATGAATAGTTTCGATACATTTCGAAATATTTTACAAGAACAGAGTACGATCATTAACCTTTTATGCGCTAATATTGCATCTGTGCACAATCGAACAATTAACTTGAACAATCGTAATAATTATTTTAATCCATCACCTTTGTAGAGGAAACACTAAAAAATGCCAGTGAGCTTAGATAAAATCTATAGAAAAAATACGATTTTCAATACCGCGATAAGAAAATTCAAATTCAAAGAAAATATGAAAAGGGCAATTATCATCCAGTCAGAAAAAATTCAACGTTTAAAGAGTTAAGTAAAATGGCTTGATATCATTTTATTGATTTCCAAGTACTTTGCATTTATTTTTAATCATTTACACCATCGTGTTACAGATACTGTTTTCTAGGGTATCATAGTTTTTTAATGATTAAAAGCGAAACGAAGATTGCATCGCGATGTCATTCAGCTAAGTGAAATTTAAGAAGCTTTTCAAAGTGGTTCTGATTATATTCAATAGTTTATATTAAGAGGATCATCTGGAAATCCAACAAAATAAGTGTCTTGAATGCTGTGCTGCAATTTTTCAAAAAGTAAGTTGGTAATTTTAACAAAATAAAAAGACGTGCAAATGTAACATGTACTGTAAAATCTAAAATGCTCCTCCAAAATACATTTTTCCCGGCATTAATAAACAATGAGCGAAATTAAAGGTATGGTAGGGTATAATTGAGTTTGCGGGTGAATTTTTTTTATAACAACAACATTTTAACATTGATTTTTTAAAATAATATTACGTCACATTCACAACCTTAAACTCTGATACATATAAGCATTAACACATTAATTACATGGAAGTCTAAGAATTCACTGTGTTGGTGCATGAATTGAAATAGCATAATAAGCTACAACACACAAATTTACACTAGAATATAAATTAAAGTAAATGTCATTCTGAAATTATAATAAACAATCTTACGAGAACAGAGTAGGTATATACAAATGAGCTCTGGTAAACTAACAACAAAAGATACATTTACGTTCACAATCAAGGTTCTAAACGATTCAAAAGAGATTACATGTGCTAGTATGCATGGAACTCTGAATATATATATATATATATATATATATATATATATATATATATATATATATAGTAGTAGTACGTACGT
>JZLH01S0131418.1:0-16501 GCA_001188425.1 Eucidaris tribuloides
CACATATTTCTGAACACTTCTTTTCTATGCGTATGTGAAAAAAAAAAATCTGCCTGGGATTGGGTATTCCCCTCTCCCACACTCCTCGTCTTTGTCAATTCGCTCGTCCAAGTATACCATTCCCTATCTTATAATATATAACCCACTGCAGTATGTATTTACAGTAAACCCCGTCTTTCAATGCTATTTTCCCTCCTCTCCCACACCCTCCCCCCGATCGGTTGTTTGCCCTCCTGCAGTATGATACAGTTACAGTTTTTTTTACATACTTCCTGTCATCTATTTGAAAAACTGACAACAATCTTAAATAAGCTCATAAATGTACTTTAAATTAATATATCTACCAGCCAAAAATCACGTCTTTTCTATGCGTATTTCAAAAAGTTTTCACCGATGGAGGGGTATTCCCCCTCCCTCACCCCCCTGCTCGGGTCGCTATGCCCTCGTATGTTTCGCTTTCAAGTCCCCCAGTTAGCCCCCCCCCTCCCCCCCAAAAAAAAATCGCCTCTAGAACCGCGCCTGCTGCTCAAAAGATTACTTTAAGCAAAAAATTACGAATGATTATACTAAGAAAATGCATTTAATCTTGTTCCTCAACATAAAAGAGTGATCTTTATCTGTAATGTCACTTCAAGAAAGTTCCAGAGAGTTGGATTAGTAGACTTCGCATCATCTAGCATATTAAGATTGAAAAGGAGTAAATTAAGTGTCTTGTCCAATTTCTGTATTTGTTGCGATTGACCAAATGTGCCGGCGACATTTTTGCAGAGTAATTTCAGCGGGAAGGCAATTGTCGTCCTGTAGAAAATTGTCTCACATTGTGAACAACATCGTCATCGGAACTCATCGAGACAGCAATTGTAACCCGTATCAATTACGAACTTTTGGAGGCAAAAATGTAGAGCAATTGTCGTACGGATCACACTATCACCCATTAGATAGCAATATGTCCGCGAGCACGTTTCCGACGGAGCGAATTATCGCAGGGAGCAATTGTTGCCCTTAAGAGGCATTTCTCGCTGGAGCAATTGTCCGTAGGCAATTGTTCACGGAAACATTTGTCGTCCGGGCAAATGTGTACCTTTGAACGCAAATGTTCTGTAGCATTATGTAGGGGCATAATACAGAGCATTTTCGCCGAGCTTTGTCGTCGCGGAGCAATTGTTCGTACCTTTGGAGAAATATTGCTTTAGGAATATTGTGAGTAGCAATTATTGTCGGAAGCGTTTGTCGCCGGACAATATGTCGTCAGAGCAATTGTCGCCAGAGCAAATGTCCGGCCGGGGCGATTTGTCGGCAACCTGAGGAAATTGTCGCGGAGATTTGTCCGCGGAGAATTGTCTCCGGAAGCAATTGTCGCCGGAGCAAATACGGCCGAAGCATTTTCGCAAGAAATTGGAGCAATTGCCGGCAGCAAATGCGCCGAGGATTTGTCGGCCGGCAATTGTCGACCGGAGCATTTCGTCGTCGAGCATAACTGTCGGCCGAGCAAATGTCGCAGGAGCAATGTTCAGGAGCATTTGGTCTTCGGAGGAAATGTGCCGACATTTGTCGCCGGAGCAAATGTCGCTGAGCATTTGTCGCGAGCAAATGTCGCGGAGCATTTGTCGCCCGGCAAATGTCAATGCCAATTTAATATCCAGCAATGGCATGACAGGGCTAAGCATGGATTGGGCATGGGAGTGCACATCTGGCGGAGGTGAACTAACTTGGTGTGCGGACGGTCACATCTTAGGAGGTGGAACTAAAGTTGAGAAAATCAGGCGTTGCAAGCCAGAAAACTGTGGTGAAAATATTCTTTTTGGTGCTGCAGGGGCGAACTCCTTTGGATCTGCGGGGTGGGGGGTGCCCGTGCACCCAGTGGCACCCCCCCCCCCAGCCTACGCCCTTGACTAGTCTGCAGCCAGACTTTATTTGCGCAGCTACAATTCACAGCGCCTTGAGCCAAGACTAATCTTGTTGATCAGAGCTTTCTTTGTACGTAGCAGCTATAACACAGGGCCTATGGAAGTAGTAGTCTGCAGCACAGATTGTTCAGACCCTGGTTGTCGTAGCACGACGGACAAAGGTTTGTGCCTGCAAACTAGCCCTTGACTGATACTTCACGTATTCCACAATTTTGGTTATTTATGTTCTATAAAAGTCATCGTAGTGCTACATGTATATCTAATGTACATGTTTTCTTGACAATAATTTTCTTTCCTTGTGCAGAGTGCACTGTGAAATAAAGTCAATGCTTAGCAATGATGACATAGCCTTCAGCAACGGCTACTTGCCACCACACACCGATTTGTCGTGTACCTCAACCCACCTTATGTAAGTAGCTAACAATGGCGTACAGTCAGTCATAACATTTGGGGGACAAAAGATGATACGGGAAAATGCATGTCGCCAAATATGTATTATTTCACCAGAGAGGAAAGAGATTTCCTCCCAAATATTTTCCTGTTTAAAGATATGTTCAACGTTGTAATTTGTTGACAAATATACATTGGAAGTGTTGATATTTCTCGTTTTAAGAAGAAGAGGAAGAATAGCAGGAGGAATAAGAAGAAGAAGAAAAAGAAAAAGAAGAAAAAGAAGAAGAAGAAGAAGAAGAAGAAGAAGAAGAAGAAGGAGAAGGAGAAGAAGTAGAAGGAGAAGAAGAAGGAGGAGGAGAAGAAGGAGGAGGAAGAAGAAGGAGAAGGAGAAGAAGTAGAAGGAGAAGAAGAAGGAGGAGGAGAAGAAGGAGGAGGAGAAGAAGGAGAAGAAGAAGAACAAGAAGAAGAAGAACAAGAAGAAGAAGAAGAAGAAGAAGAAGAAGAAGAAGAAGAAGAAGAAGAAGAAGAAGAAAAAGAAGAAGGAGACATGCATGTTGCAAAGATACAAAGTAATGGCAAATTTAACAATCATGAAATACAACACGAAGTGTTGCGTAAATACATAGAAATTACAAAAAAGTAGAAGGAGAAGGAGAAGAGGAGGAAGAAGAAGAAGAAGAAGAAGAAGAAGAGGGAGTAGAAGGAGGAGGAGGGGTAGGAGTCAGGAAAGACACGTTTTAGGACAACAAATCTCACCAATCTTATCGCTCCCTGACCACGGCATCGCTGCCAAGGATAAAATATTTCAGATGATGATTGTGATATCTACTTCTGCTTGATTTTTTTTCCTTGACCAGCTCGGTCTATTTCACTGCATCGTGCAAACTAGGCAAGAAGGTGGAGAGAATCAATTGATTGACGGCTTCAAGGCAGCCTATGAACTAAAAGACACTGCTCCCGAAGCTTTTCAACTGATTACTTCTCGTAATATCGAGCACTACGGAATTGCAGACCACGAAGACATCACTCCGAAGGGACTCCACCATCAGTCCAGACACCCCGTGATTAGGTGAGGACAAAGAAGACATAAAGGAATTAATTTTGCTTATTTTGTCTGTTCAGGAACAATACCGATACAAAGAGATAGATTTAATATAAATGTAATTGGTTGAATTATTTCAACTATTGTGGGTTTTTTTTAGAATAAAATTAGTCACCTCATTCCACCCAGGACTTTTATTTTGTTTTGCAAATTCTGGCGCTGTCAACGACCTGCTTCATTAACCCGAACAAAGAAAAGTGAGTTGGGATTGGGATTTGTTAGATAATCAGTAAACAGTTTGTCTGAAATTGGAATATTATTGGTTAGATTTTGGCCGACCTGAGCAAAATAATTATTGAAACAGTAAACCACTGCGCTAGGCTCCTGTATTATTTCACCGTTGAATTTTAACCGAAAAATATTATGATTATTGTATGATTTGTGTATGTATTCATCTATTCTTTCGTCTCTTCCATTTATTGATTGTGAAGTGTGTTAGACCAATATGTTTGACCCATTATTTCATTGTTCCCGACCGCATCCATATGTTTATTCAATCTGTATGTCTAAGAATAAAAATAAAACTGACTTATTACCATACTTGCATCCATATGTTGTTCAATTTGAATGGTCTAAGAATAGAACCGGTATTATGTTAGAAATGTGAGAATTTTGCTGGTATTAAATACCAACGTGTACAGTTTGAGGAGGACTATGCCAAATATTAACGAGAATACACAGTACTGGTTGATTACTTGCAGAACAACATCATTTTGATATCAGCTGCTTTCAAACCTTCTGTGAACATATGGTATTCTAAAAATGTCACTATAGTATGGAGAGAGTAGCTGAAAACAGCAGAACACTTCGTTTTTGACAAATCTGCTACACGAATCCCCACTGCTGACAAAGTACTAACACAGAAATCAATATGTGGGACTATGCCATTCACACTGCAGCAAGTGAGTTGACTCAGTCGGGTATTCAAACTGCCAATCCCTCAATTTTTTTGTTGCATATGAAGTGAATTAGTCCCACATTATAATGCCAATGTAATTTACTCTCACCTGGAAACTAATGGATTGTGAAATTTTGATAAAAGATTTTCCATCATCAACCAGTACTGTGTATTCTCTTTAAGTTTGGGATATTATGATTATATTCAGTGTGGTGATAATGGTTATCTCTTAACGGGAATTTGGATGCAAATATTTCATACGGGATCATGGAACGATAAATATAATTAAACACAAAATGTAGACAAGCAAAATGTAGAAAAGTAAAAATGTAAGTGCCGGAACACCGGTAGTTTGTAATTGCACATGCATGTGTAAAAAAAAATCCCTTTATTTCATCATTGTGAATATTGGAATTAAATTTTAAAAAAATGGTAAGGTTGGTTATTCATGAGTCTATCTATAGTATAGCAGCCAACTTTTAAAAAGTGCTTTAGTTTTCGAGTAACCCCTCCCCACGGTAGAACAAAACACAACCAGTTTTATTCGAAGGATAATTATAAGATTTACGAAAATGATGGCCGTAGTCAAAACTTTTAGTATAGCATGGGTGGGTGTGGGGTTTTTTTTTTGGGGGGGGGGACGCGGTAACAAAAACCCTCATTTGGGGGCTACAGTATAAGAAAAAATCATGATTTTTGTCGAGCCCATACAGGTTCAGGGAGACTAAGGGATCTCTTTGACGTCTGTCCGTCCGTCCGTCCGTCCGTTGTCCGTACGCGTACAAAAACTTCTGTGTTAATGTTCCAATTTCAATTAAAATGGGATGGAAAATTGATCATACAGACTTTCAAATTCAGAAGAATGTAAAGTTTACCAAAATGTCAGAAGTCACCGGCAGGGGTCAACGACCTTTTTGAGCCCAATGTTTATTTTTTAGCAAGTTTCTATCTACGCAAAACTGGGCGAGACACACTTTGGCTATCACCTAGATCAACTCTAATTTGATGTGAGGTGAAGTGCCATTTTGTAATAAACCTACATTTATTTTATTGCCTAAATAATTGTTGTTGTAAACAATGTGACTAAAAGGTTTTTTGAGGGGGGCTGGGGTATTTTTTTTTTACTAAGAATTAAGAAAAAATTGTGATTTCCTTTTAAAATTGGAATCAAAACCCAAGATTTTTTTTGGCGTAGCATCATATTTTTTATGGATTGATATCCGATAAATTGTGGACACAGTTTGTTAAACGTGTTGTCAACTGTTTTTAGTACTAACAGAGTATCTGAGGTGTTTTTTATACCATTAAAAATATGCAAGTTTGGTCAAAAATTGAGAAATTGATAAAAATACGTTTTCGACTAAAGCCCTAAAAAATTACCTTATTCTTGTTACCTTTTGGTTTACTTATGTCATAATTGATACAAAATCAGTATTTGAGATCAACACAACCAGCAAAATGGAAATATGGGACAGAAAATCTCACTTAAATATAATAGAGATATGTATGTTTGGCAAAATATTACATTTTAGAGCGCAATTATTATCTTTTCTGTACATGTGGTAACATGGGTTAACTTACATTTATAGGCCTACGTTTTAACGATTTTTGTTTTCATTTCTTATTTAAAGAAAATCAAATAAACGCTAATGGATATTTATTTTGACAGGTTGGAGAGCAATGGCAAGGTGCAACAAATAACCAACGGTGAATTTCATCACAACGCAGCTGTCCTTCGTGTACCCGTAGAGGACGTTCTTCCATTGTACAAAGCTCTCAAGGCATTCAACCAAATATTGCTAAGAGAAGACAACATATTTTGCTATAAACTGGTGCCAGGTAAGGGGCGAATTACATGTGGGCTTTGGATAAATATACATGTAACTTTGATGTGACACATTATATGCAACCAGTGCAGATTTCAACGAATTTCAACGTTCATTTCCTCCCATAGACGATTCTGTGTTACAGGTCTGACTAAGTTATACCTGGGAGGATCACTAATTTGTTTATCCATGCATACCAGCCAGTGGAACCATAACATTCCAAACTTTTGTATGCTAGGATGTCTTTTAGGCACTATTATGTAGCTCTGATTTCAAAGTTTGACAGGTTTTTTTTATTGAAATTCCACAATGTTAGCCTTTATCCTTAATGCTTGTGAATAAAACCATAGCTTTCTTATCCCATGAATAATTGCATACTAAACTCCTCAAAAAGGTTCTGCAACGCAAATTTGAGCGTTGATGTCTCTCTTGGTATCATGGTGTAATTGTTGATATTGGTATCATTGAAAGGCCAGTTCATTTCCCTGTACAATGGTACCTCACTTGCCATGATTAGGGATTCATCGAATGTGCAATACATTTTAATAAGGGGCCAAGTTAAAAATGAACAGCTGCAAACATGCACACCAGTAATGATATTGTGACGGTTTTTAATGAAGTGTCATGTGTTGATCGATGGAGGGGACCTTGACAAATTTCCAGAATCCTAATGAAAATCAAACACAATGATAATTCCACAATTACCCACTTAAATCTCATTTCTTATTCAAAACAAAATGTGAAAACAACACATGACACTTCATTATAAACCATAACATCATTAAAGACAATCCACTCTCCATACAAATGAATGCTGAACTGGTGCTGATCACAATGCATTTTGCAGCTTTTCACTTTTGACTTGAACCCTTATTTAAATGTCTTGCATGTTCCATGAATCCATAATCATAGCAAATGAGGTATTTTTGTAAAGCGAAATAAACATACTTTTCAATGATATCAATATCAAGAATTATACTATAATATCAAGAGAGGTATCAATGCTCAAAGTTGAGTTGCAGAACTTTTTTGAGGGGTTAATTATTCCACAGGCCTATTATTAATGACCTATCTCGTTTATGTTGTCCGCAGGTGATATTCTGTGCTTCAACAACCACCGCGTGCTGCATGGTCGGAGCCCCTATCAACTCTCATCCCGATCCGTAGAGCGCCACCTTCAGACATGCTATTTCGATATCGACTGTGTGACGTCACGAATTAGAGTTCTGATGAAACATGCAGGAAAACAGTCCTTGTAAACTTCTTCTGAATTACATTTAATTATGATAATTATGATTAATAGTGATGGTAAAATAAGGGTTGGATAGTGTTGGTCGTGGTGTGAGATGTGAAATGGTAGAGAAAATTACCTTATTTTGCTTTTTTTTTGTCAGCCCATGGAACTGGTTGCAATTTGCGCAGTAACTTCTGTATTCAATATCTGCGAGATTCATACTTAGATATAAGTTTAGACAGTTGATATTCACCCCACCGCGGGTCACGCAATGGTAGGTTTTCGACGTACTATACCCCGAAGCGGGTTACCCAAGAAAAAAAATCGTCACTAGGGTTCCCCGCCGTTAACAGTAACTCACAATTTCCGTGCAGTCCCAGAATTGCGGGGATTGGCAAGGAAAATAAAACATTTCGTAACCGTGTATTTTTTTTTGTAACGATCAATTTGATTGGTCAAGGCCATTTCCATGGTAAACAAAATAAGCATTGACCGTTAGTGTGTGGGTTATAGAATGAATATTTTTGACTTTCTATAACCTACAGAGGGTGGATAACGATACTTGAGTGTCTTATTAGGCACAGGCCTCGTTAGCGGGGAGTGGGCGAGGATGGTGGGCTAAGAAGCTCCTCCCCCATTGGCCGGGAAGATGTTTGGTTATTTGCGATTCTGACGGTTAGAATAAGACTAGGACCTGTTTTGTGTTTTTGTTTATTTTTTTGTTGCCTGTTGTCTTGTCCGTTAGTGCATGAATGATTGAGACGAGTACACCTTCCATTTGATTTTTTTATTTTTACGTTGAGAATAGATTTACCATCAGCATGTATTTAATGTGTTTGGAATTTAATTCTAATTGATTACTGTTGTTACCGGGCAAGATTCATTTTTGGTTCGTTTCAAATGGACTGTGAAATAAACCTTATTATTATTCTCGTTATTGTTATTATGATTATAATGATTATGGTGATGATGGTGATGGTGATGATGATGTTGTTGATGATGATGATGATGATGGTGATTATTTTTATTATTATTACGTATATGCAGGCCCCGCTGCTGTTTACGAATGTCATTGTTTTAGTCAATACATGTTAATTTAGTCATTTACACATGAATTGCTGTTTTACCAAATATCAATAAATCTCTTCTATTCCCAACTGGACAAGAAAGAGAAAACTGTTAGGTAGGTCACCCATAACAAATAATTCCCTTCTCGTTGCAGCTGCTGATATCTGTGGCTTATCTGCTCACCAATAAATTAATAGGTTACCCACGGGAATGAATTATGTCTTGTTCCCAGTTGAAAAAAGCAAACAAAAACAATTATTGGTACCAAGAAAGAGAAAAAACGCATAATATGTTTGGTTACCCGAAACAATAGCTTCCTGCTATGCCCAGTTGCTGATTCCTTCGTATTTTCATTTCACAAATAAATTTGGGATTAGTCAAGATAAAACAATCACTTCTTCTCCCCCACCCCGCCCCGCCCCACCACATCCACAAGCACACACACACACACACACACACACACACACGTGTGTGTGTGTGTGTGTGTGTGTGTGTGTGTGTGTGTGTGTGTGTGTGTGTGTGTGTGTGTGTGTGTGTGTGGTATATGTGTTGTTTTGTGTGGGGTGTCGTTTCTGTCTATGTGTGTGGGATGTATGTCTGTCTATGTGTGTGGGATGTATGTCTGTCTGTGTGTTTATAGGTAGAATACAATGAAAATGTGGAGACAGTGGAAATGGAACAGGGCTGTGTAAGAGTACTGACATGTGTATCGAGTATTTGAGCCTCGACGCACAATCTTCGCGGGCATATTACACGATCTCTTAACGCACACCCTAATTAACAGAAAAACAGTTCAGGTCGCCTGCCATTAACGCGACCGATATTGACACATCTTCAATTTTACATGCCTTACATGACCACTTTTTTATTGGGGGGGATATGTACATTTTATACATTTTATTCATGCAATTATGTTTTTTTCTATTTATTTACGATTTTGTGCACGAGACTCGTAATGTTAACATTGATATAACATGTGTACATAACATGTATTCATTCAATCATGTTTGTTTTAATTTATTTAAGATTTTGTGCCTTAATTTCCTGTAACACGCAATATCATCTGAAACATACACAATAAAGGCCTAAAATCATAGAAATAGAAATAAATTCGATCTTGATGACAATTGCTTAGTATACAGTATATCACCGCATATAAATTATAAACTAATAAAATAATTACGATATAATAATAAACTTGTCAAGCTTCTTAATTGATCTAGGCTATTCTTAAACTTAAATGAATAAAAGTAGATAGTTTGATGGCTTCACTTTTAGTATTTTGGTAGATGTTATTTGGGCCGATTATCACATATTCTGTGAATGAATACCAATGGAAAGAATAAACAAATGAGCTTATAACTGGGTGAAGTTGGGTTTTTTTTCTACACAGTCAAAAGCGCGCTATCAGTAAAAAGCTGCTTTCAGCAAGGCCGTACATAAATTTGACAAAAAAATACATATAAGAACGTCATACAGAAATAAAACAAAATTACAATATGAAAATAATACAAGTGTAAAACATAACAAAAATAAATACGTCATATCATAATACACAAACATAAACAAATGAAAAGAACAAATCAAAGAATGATAAACAATTAACGAAAAAATGTAAACACGTCGTTTGACAGAAATGTGTTTGCTTTAGAAATCCAAATAAATTTGAAAGCATGGTCGTTTGAGGTATTGTGTGGATAGGAAATTGATTACAGATGGAATTAACATTTTGGACAGCGTTTACGAAGGACGTTCAAGTTGTTGATAATACATATATTTACAGGGAAATCATTGACTAATTTAGCAGCATTATAGGACTCCACTTTAGTAAGTTTGTTCCTGGCTTAGGTAATATAACACATCTGACAATGTTACGAAAATGAAAGGGACTTGTTCTCAATTGGATTCTCGAGCATATTCTGTTAGACGATTGTTTAAAGCTTCAGAGATGAGTGTTAATGACTGTCGTTTCCCGCGTTTGGTCAAACGATCCTAATAGCGTTTTAAACAAAGTTATGTTGTATTGAGAGTCAACACATAAAACTGTACACAAAGCTCTGTTCTGTTCAGTCTAAAGTCTTTGGAAGTCGGACGAACTCCCATTCATCCACGTAATCGAGCAATAATCAATAAATATCAAAATACTAAAAAAATTTCGCACGTATGTTTCTCGTTGTGCAACTTTCGTAGTTTCCGTATTTTTAGGACAAGGCAATTGGTGTAAGGTGTAATTTCGATACTGTTTAGAAAAATTGCTATATTGTCCTTACTTTTCCGAATTTTGTTTTACTGATAACAGTTTACGTTAAAAATACTGTAAGGTTATAGAATCTATACCGAGCCAATAAGTATAGGATGTTAGTTTTCTCCAATATATAAGGAATATTCTACTGACTGAGTTTCGACGTGGTGCGCACTATACAGATCAGGGATATTATGGTGAAACTTCCCAAGTAAACGAGTTAAAAAAAAAGAACTGACAGTTGCAATACGAAGCCCGCAATTCATCTCTACAACCACCCCCCCCCTACCACACACATACACACTTGCAATTTTGTAGGTTTAAATGCTCGAAATATCCCTCAACACCTCATTTCCGGAAGAGGATTTTTTTCGGTCACTGATAATACTACCCTACCACCCCCCCCCCCCCGACTCACCAATGGGGACACCTTTAGCAGACGATCCATGTTAATTTCAAAGAAGTCGAACTTCCTAAGCTTGATAACATAGTTTCAAAGAAGTCGAAGTTTAATGGAGAAGGGAACCCAACTAATCTATACCAAATGACGTGGACATTAATTTATTTGATACTTCAGACTTTTGACCAGACGATGCCTTAGTCGCCAGGGCTGTAACGTAATAAAACCCGATGAAACGCCATTTACATACGTGGCACACTATCATTTGCCATTTTTACTGATATCTCATTGTTCAAATCACCTTTTTTATTCTTTTATCTACCGTTGCTCTATGATTTTACAGTATCTTTCCGGAGCATGCCTATATTGTATTCCATGTCTGCGTATGGCCCTAGCTGATAGCTCCTGCAAATTAAAGCAAGGTTGCACGAGTGAATCCAGGAAGTCAATTACTCTACGATCGACGCCGCAAGTTCGTATCTGCCCGAACTTTGACAAGTATTCGTAACTAGTACCAACATGACATCCATATGAGATGAGCAGTGATATGATTGTTTTACTGGTTTCAAAATGAAGGTTGTGCCGATCACCTAGCCAATATGGCCACCGGAAAGTGACAGTGGACAAAGCATGGTCTAAGAGCGTATATCCATAAAGATCTCTGTTTCTGACACCCTCCAAATGGAACAGACGACGAATCAGTCTGCCAGTACTGTGTGCGAATGACTTCGGAGCTCCAGACGGTAGGCCTAGTTGGTAGTTCAAGAACTCTTCTCTGCATAACACGTTTATTATGCCACAAATTAAGGAAACGCGATAAATTGGCAGTTTGGTCTCGACTTTATCCCTCAACATATTCAGTATCTTCTCAGCTGTGTGACATGACTCATCGAAATCACGATCATCTGGATAATGGTTAGCCATTATCATCAAAATTCCACCGAGAAACTCGACTAATTCTGATAGATAATTGTCGTCGGCCCAGTCTACATTTTGCGTGAAGAGGAGTTCCATCCAAGTGTGCAAAAGATTGTTAACCTCTAAAAAGGAACATTTGAATTCATCCGTTACATCACGCCGGAGAGCTCGGTAGATTGAACTGAGGGCATTGCAAACTGAAGCACTGGAGTTTACAGACGACGTCAGCCGAAAGCAAATACCATTGGATACAAAATCCAACATTTCTGACTTTGTGGAAAACTGGAGTTCATCGGGTAAATGAAATAAATGACCATATTTCGTATCTTCGTGTTGTTCAGGAACAATTCTATCGAGTATTAGAAATGATTCGCCTTTGAGAGCTAGCATGTTATCCCTGATCTCTGTCAGATCTTCAACAGTCCTACACTCCACACGATTTCCAAACATCTTTACGGGGGCTGATATTCGCTTTGAGATTACTGCATCCTGAAAACGAAGCTTCATCGCTCGAAGTAACAACTCGTAACCAAGGGTTACATCATCTTCAAGACATTTGCGAGCGATTTGGATCGATCCGATGAGTTCCAGACCTGTAATGACTTCGGACTTTGGAACAAATGACTCCAGCATCGTAACAAGACGCAGTTTGGTCGCAATCGGTTGCATTCGATGTTCAAGAATTCCGTATAGTAAAGGGGAAAGACCCATCGCATTGTCCCTATAAACTGCACCTTTACTAAATAGCAATTTGACGATATCCATTTGTTTCGGTGAATTCCAAGGAGGACGTCGAAACAGATAATGGACTGCCGTGTTTCCATGATTGGTGCAGACCATGTTAGGGTCTGCGTTCCTTTGCAACAGAATCTCGACTAGCTTTGGTTCAGCTGCCTGACAAGCGTGCATTAGTGGTGTCATACCGAGATCAGGATCTTTTGTGTTAATCTGGTGTTGATTATCGTTGTCTTCAAGGAATTTCTGCAAATCATAAGCAGCGGTTTTCCGACCTTTTCGAATGATAGTTTTCAAATCCATGACTTCGTACGTGTTTTGCTGTCGTTACCTATTCCACAGTGGAGTGCAGTGCGGCGCCACCCACTATGTAGGGAATAGCCTACGCGTTATGATTTTGATCTACACGAGTGACTCATGCCTGTATTCAAGCGTGTACTTTGCCCGGTGCACAATAATAATATTTCGTGGTATTTACGTAAAATGAATTGTTTGATAATAATAGCGTACGGAAATCCATTTCCGTATACCCATTTCCTCATGGCTTTTGATAGACAGGCCTATGTGTGTTGCTGTGGGTTACTACATTGCAAACCCAATAGTGCTAGTAAGTGAGCCATGGATAATAGGCTACCCCTTTCAGTACTGTACCCATAATATCACATGCAACGTCTATGGAGTTTTGGTGCAATGGTACTGACAGGGTTAATAGCCTAATGCTGGAAATACAATAAAGTGTATCTTTGCAGTGTTCTTCTCATTTATAGAGCCTACTTTGGTTATGACGTTATTTGGAAGTAATTGCGAAAATCGTGTGGGAAAAAACACAAGGGATAGTCAGTCAAAGAAAATTGTATCAGAAATTTAATTCAGCAAGCATTTTAAAAGTCATCTTTCAATGGTCATGAAAAAAAGTGAAATACCCCTCTTTCTAATACTCCTTAATCCGGCCAACCGATTAAAAAAAGGTGGAAGCATAGCGAATAATCCCGCACTATGAAGATAAATCTATATTTAACGCTCCAGTTTATTTATATTAACGCACACTTATATTTCGCCTTTTTAAAGAAGTTACGAGAACTCCAATTGGAAAGATATCCACACGTGTTGATGTACATGTCTAATTTGCAGTTTTCACCAAAGGCGCCTTCTCTGTCAAATCAAATGCACCTCACCAGTAACATTTAAGCTAAACCAAACATTTGCTGTAAACCTGCTAGTACATGTATTTCTTAATGATGTCTTGCCTGTCAACATTGGGGAGGAACGTGCTGTCGAATCACTCAATTGTAGTGGTTTCTGTCCTATAGTGTCTTGGTTTTAGTTTAGTTTTCTTCTTGGACGAGGGGGGGGGGTCTCCGACAACAAACATAATCGCTCTAATCTCCCTTCCACCCAACTTAAATTCCCACACATTCGTACACACAAACCCATACCTACGGTACAAAAAAACTTATACTCAAATGCATCACAATAACACACAAAATGGTCAACTTACAAGAACACCGCACACACAAATAAACAAACACACTTACATCTCCGTACATTTTGTTGGCGGTTACTATTGGACGATTACATATATCAACCAACCGGACATTAACCCCATAGCTTGGGTTCTAAAATGGCGCCCACGGGTTGAATTTCGCCACCAGACTCCCCTCCCCCTCCCTCCATGTGTTTTTTTTTTTTAAACTGGAAAGAACTCTGACAACACATACCTCCGTCAATTAGTCTAATTTGGATGTTTGTTTTGGAGTAGGTTCAAGAAATAATGTTGTAAACACAATATCTTAAATTCAACACTTTATTTCTAGAAATGAATATCAAATGACATTCTACATGACAACAAAATTCAAACAGATATTGTCTACGTTAGTAAAAGTAAATATGTAATTGCCTTACGAAATGATAAACCGGCGGATCATTTAGAAAACTAGAAAGTTTGTATTTGTTTACTTTGAAGTAATAACCTGCATTTTGCAAAATATGTACATGTACAGATAATACAATAAAACGCCATTGCATGAGCGACAGATGTCATAATTCATGTCAATTATAACTGAAAAAACGGTTTTTCTCATACACATAATCATTTGAAATGCCCTAACAAAAACAACTACCTTATTTTGAGGTATAATGGGAGTTAGAACATACGAATCATTGAAATGCACCGACGGTTTTCAATTGTCATTAAATCTTAGCGAGAAATTATGTGTAAAGGTGTAGGCTACTTTGGTTATCGTCCTGATTATCTTTTGTGAGGTCAACCGTCATCCTGACTAGAAATTTACGAAATAGTTATGAATACAATTACTTAGTAGTTGTCATTGAAACTTGGTTTGGATGTGTATGGTAGTTTATTCTTGTTTTCTGGCGATACATGTTGGTTCGAGGAATACATCTGCGTTGCGCAACAACGAAGTGATATGACACGTTTAATAAATTTTCTGTTCGGATGGATATTACAAATTACTCTTCTCACATGATGTAATGATCGGCTTACGAAATCATACTTGTGCTTGTTGATATTACTGCATACACCTATTCCGTGCAAAGTCATGCATAATACCGAATCGACCAAATACCATGGGCGTAAATCTGGTCCGATGAGTGGGGGGGGGGGATGATCCATGAAATTTCAAAATTTTTGGGACATCCCCAAATCAAGGGCTATTTCTTGAAAAGCAGAAAAGGGGACACCTATAACGTGCAAAGTATACCTCTAAACATTGACATATAGCTTTTATTGTGATTACATTTTAGACCTTTTACGTAATGTGTTTCTATACTTTTTACTGTGATAAAAAACACTAAATTTTGTAGTTGGGTTTTCATGGTCTATATTGTAGCGACCCCACCTCTTATCAGTCAAATAAATTGTAATGTTGTTGTAATTGTTAATAGCAACAAAAATAAACAAACAATTGCCTCCACGGACTTGTGTTTCACCGGTCCTGGTCCTATTTTGGGTAGTTCCAAGTTCGTTATCATTATAAAAGTCTACAACGAAGTTGAAGAATTTGCGACTAATTGTAAAGTGAAGGTAGGTTTTAATCAATATAATCCAATATGTTAATTGATATAAATTCGATTAGTAATTCTTAAATCACACAAATAACTTACCTTTAGGACACTATTTCATTGTTCATAATCGCAGGCCTAACGTTAGTATCGTACGGCTATAGCCTATAGCGTAAAAAGTTAGGCATGTTACGTACACACGTATCATTTGTGACTTCATCATATAGAATTTGACTTACCATTTCATGGCTGAAACCCTTCCTTTTGATTTGATGATCTTGTACCAGATTCCTGAATTCTTTGTGATATTGTTAAATAGATGATGCAGTTGAAATGTTCAATTAATTTAAGGAAATCAGACGTACAAAAATGTTGTGTTGTCGAGAGCGCGTCAAACTGATAAATGATAACTCGACTACACGCGCGCGCGTATGCGTACGTACGGGATTACGTACGACCCTCATTTAAATATGCGCTGCCATTGAATCCTCGATTATGTTTCAAGCCAAAACTTTTATTCTTATAAATTCTAGGAAGAATGAAATGATATTTTGTTTCGTCTATAATCGATAGCATTAGAGCATAGCTACGGAAATATACCCTTAGATTTTAAATATTCCCCTCAGTAATTTAGTAATAAATGATCTTTCGTACATTGTTTGTAAACCGACTCGCATAGAACGTGATGGCAAGATACGTATACGTGGATAAATTGTGCTTTCGGAAAATCTCGTATATTTTGGTATTTTATTCTTTA
>JZLH01S0131447.1:0-10490 GCA_001188425.1 Eucidaris tribuloides
TGAACCTTGCCTTTAATGCTTTTTGTGCGCGTGTGATCTTCTTTCATTTTTTTTATTAATGCCTTGGCCTTGGCCTTGGGCCTTGGGGTTTCATGCCTTGGCCTTGGCCTTGGGTATCCATGCCTTGGCCTTGGCCTTGGCCTTGGACATTGAAGCCTTGGCCTGGGCCTTGAGGGTTTGGGCCTTGACTACAACACTGGAATCCATGCATGCATATTTACCACAGTTAGGGGGGGGGGGTGGTTTATATCCAGTCCCACCCATACTCCAGAACCGGGTACACAGTGGAATGTGGTGCCAAGTGTTTTGATTGTCACATCAAATGCACACACATGGGGCTCTCTTCCATCAAAATCCACTTTACGCTATTGTATGAAAAGAAAAGTATTGTTTGAAAAACATTTCATATACTACCAGCAATCATCAATCATATATATACATGTATGTAACATATGATACTCTATCCTGTACATTTTCCAAATTGATACACTATGGTAATATTGCCAGTTCCATTTATATTGCATTTACTAGCTACTAGCATACTTAATACTTGCATGAATGCTTTGCACACAAAAACAAAAGGTTGCCTAGATGCTCTATGCTTTTTTTCACATGTCATAGCAATAAAATAGTATCAAAAGTTAGTAAGGAATATGATATCATGAAACAATTTGCAAATACACAAACAAACAAAATATCTATTTGGAATTTTGTGACCTAGTGAAGGAAAAAAGTGTACCCTACACAATGACTTGCGAGAATAAAATCACATACAAATTAGAACATGATGTATGCACCATATGTCCATAAAAACTTTGACTTACAATGTGATACCTATGTGCCATACCAAAGTAAAAACTCAGGAGCTCTGGAGCTGGCTTTAGCGAAAATATGAGGGTCTCCAGAGCTGGAGCTAAGATCTTAAAGACCTCACAATATGTTATGCTTTGGAACAGCACCGTGGCATGCCGTTCCGAAAGAGTGATGCTCTGGCTTGAATGCGCACTGCCGAAAACCTTGCTCAGTGAAGCGAGAAGCGACCTGGCCAAAATTGGTAGCAAAACTGAACTCTGGAGTGGTCTTTTATGGATGCATTGGTATGAGGAACAGCAAATTTGGGGGTCTAGCTCTGGCACTAAAAAAAAATAATAATTTTCTGTGGCTTCTGAAATTGTGATGCACTGGAGCTGAAATTTAGGGCTGAAAATGGGGATCTCAACTGTGGCACATAGGTATCGCATAAAGTGCCCATGTTTTGTACACAATACAGAGTATCTTATCAATTTTATGACTTACAAATAACATGTTCATGGATTTTTCAAGGTTGATGTGGTGAAGAAAGAATGTAAACAATGGAAAGTACGACTTGAGAATTTGAACACAGCTTATTATTCCAACCTATTACTCCATTCAGACTGTTTTCTGTTTACTATTTTAGGCAATATTTATAGGTTCCCAATGAGTCATTGAGTACTCTGTTATTTCCAAATTGCTTTAAAAAGTAACATGTTTGATAACTAAGCTTTTCGATCTGCAGCTCATCAGGTTATCACACAGATATGAACAAATTATAAGAAAAAACAACTCTGTTATTAATTATTTGATTACTGGTTTTTTACCAGCAAAGAAATGAGTAAGTTTTCTTGAAACAGGCCTAATTTAGAATAACCTTATCATGTAAAACTTTTACTTTTATACCTCAAAATAAGTGTAGAAGAGAATATAATCTAAACAATAATATGGTTATAATACCTGCATGTCTATATCATATTCTAATATTTATATTGCTGAATAGTATTATTCCCATGCTTAACTGCACATATCCTTATTTTCAGCCGTGTTCGACAATGTCCAATAACTTGTATTCCAGCCATTTGATTTCGCTCTTACAAGGCCTGTGGTGAACACCATGATGTCCCTTCAGTGGATAACATACAATGCACCCTTACTCAATGGCGTTACACTCACGAAGCATTTCTTCCAGTCTCCCAGTACTTTGCAGGCTTTTTGTGTCATCAGCGCCACCAATACACTTCCCCTGGATGTACACACGAGGAACCTAAATTTAGATGAAAAACAGAGTACAATGATCAAAACATTAATGCGTAACTCTCATAACGCATTAGAATATACACTATTCGAATAGCTTTTTGCACTTCACTCTACTAATAAAATGTATTTTTTGAGTCCATATGATGCACAGGGGTGTATGCAGGATTTATATATTTATTTACTTATTTATTTATTTATTTATTTATTTATTTATCTATTTTTAGGGAGGGGGTCATGATCTTAATTTTTTTTTTAACCATTTTACAATGAAATTACATGAGATAAAGTGTCAATCCTGGGTGGGTTGTGACCATGACTTTTTTAACCTTTCCACCGTAAAATAATAGCAAGATGTGAAAATACCCCAGGAAAAAATTTCTTTTGATAAATGTGGACAGTTTTGACTTTTTTTTTTTGGGGGGGGGGGTGTATGAAGACCCCCCTCCCCACCCCTTGCATATACCCATGATGCAGGACATGTACATGTAATTGTGTATGTTGTATGCAATCATGTAATTAATGTGTTATTCTTTGATGGTACATGTACATGTGTAGGGTGTGGGATAGTACTGTATGCTTCTGGGCAACAGTTTGCAAACAATTCTCCCTATCGCATATAGCCAATAGCGATATCACCTCGCGATACCGATATCTGATCGATCGCTCTTGGGATACATACTTCCGGTTCCGGTAAATCGTACAGTCAAACGCACAAAACGTCATTTCGAACCTCGTCAAATTCATTATCTTAATACCTCATACCCGAGCAAGCATGGATTGACCTGATGTACAATTTTGATGAATGTCTGTGTTGCGATTAAATGACTTTCTCAGTGAAAGAAATGCTCCTACGACTGGTAAACGAAGGAATGAACTCGAAACCCTCGCCAAGAAAGCCGCGAATGTTTACTCCGTGATAGAGGAATGCGACCATGTGCACGCCGATCAGAACGCGAACGCCGGTGTGTGAGGACGGCCGATAGCTCCGTTCATGACCTAAATAGAAAGGTTGTTTATATGGACGAAGGACTTGAAAAAAAAAAAATTATTCGCGAGATTATAATAAAGATTTTGATACGATCCACGAGTACTTTAGCGTTCGATGTGTATCGCGCTTGCTTTCACCGGAAGTTTATTTCCCAAGAATAAAGGGTAAAAAAATTAGAGCACCACATGCGTTCAGATTCGGAGAGCTATATGCAATAGGGAGAATTGTCACCCCTGACTGACATGTAGCATCATTTCCAATCTCGGTTGACTGTTGTTTGTGTTTATATAATTTGTGTATACTCTTTGATTGGTCCAATAAATAATAATAATACAATAATAATTCCGCATGGCCATTGCCCACCATGTGATATTGTACTACACAATTGTACATGTAGTGTAACAATGATTTGTGCACAGAAATCTTGTGTCAACAGTGTATAATGCAATCACTGACCTTGAATTGCATTTATTTAATTGTGTTACACCTTCTGTTATATTAAAGGTGTACAGTATTATTCTGCATTGTAAGAGCCATTGCATTAGTGTGATAAACAACTTTGTGCACTGAAAATCTGTTCAAAATACCAAATAAATTGTACACCAGAGTTTGCACATAAATACTGTACTGTGTGCATGCAGAAGCACAGACAATTTTACACACAGTTTTTACACATCATTAATCCTCACGTGAAATCTTGTCTGCTACATGATCAAACAATTGCACTGTTTTTCTATTGTATTATTCTGGGTAATCTTGTTACAGTTGCCCATTTTAATGCTGTTTTATGAATATTTTTTCACCAATGAAAATAAATTAGACCTTAAGTTAAAACACAGAAATTAATGCCTTAGCCTTGAACCTGTAATGAAATACATGTACACTCTGATGGCAGATTATTTTAATAAAATAGTAAAAAAAAAAAAAACCAAGTTAGTATTTTACATTTTATCATTTTCTTCTCTTTCTGGTGAAATTGAAAGGGTATATTGAGAGAAAGTGTTTCACTTTCCCACAACAAATTTTATTGGTTGGCAACCCCTCTCCTCCCGTTAAAATGCGCAGCTCACCTAGTGCAGGTTTTCATTGTGTACAGTACATGTATGTCATACATACTGTATAAGTCTAGGATTATGAATAATTTGTTCATCAACTGATCTGGTAAATTATACAATGAAAATCCTTGGTACCATATGGTACAGTGCACATGTACAGGTGGGGTGGGGGGGGGGGAACTGTGCAATAAATACTTAGATTAATGCAATTAACACCTGTAACCAACTGGCCATGATATTTTCATGAAGGGAAGAAAAAAGTACCAGGTACATGTACATGTATATGTCCAATAAAGTGCAACAAGACAATTCACACAAGTTGACAATTGACAATGCATACAATAATGTGTAGCGTAACAGCATGTAACAAGATGGATAGCTTTCAACTTCAGAGCAATGAAGTGCTCTCGAGATACTGGCACAAGTTTAATTTCCAGACTTCAGAATAATTTTTTTTTAGAATGACAATATTTGCAAATAAACGCATGTGCATAAAAGTTATGCTGATGAAGGGCTGTATTCCCACAAAATCTTTATTTTCTATTTGCTTTATTTATTTATTAATTTACTTAGAATTGGTTCCTTTATCGTTAACACTACAGTAGGTCTGAAAGAAAGACTATAGCACATCCAGGTTTCACCAGAAATTTGAGTAAACAATACTTCATACACTCTACAACTGAGAACAAAATACAATTGTCCCACCTGTACAATATATACCAGCAACAATAACTGCCTATGTTTTAAAGCCCAAGTATACAACTTTTTTTGTCAATCATTCACAAAGTACATGTATTCTATTGTCACCCCAGACATCGAACCCACTAAAAATTGTTTATAGTACTTGACAAATTGTGATGTTTTAACTAGTGGAGAACATGAAGAGGTATACCTATGGGAAATGTTATGGATCACCCCCTCCCCAAATTTCACATTTTCAGTAATTTCTTAAAAATAGGAGGGTTTCAGAGAGAGCAGTTAATCAGTTATCAGGGCATTAATAAATCATCATAATTATGTACAGTACATGTACATACATGTACAGTACTGTAGGTCTATCTAAGAAAACATAATTGCAAAGAATTTCATATTTTACCATTTACCAAAAGTATACTTGGGCTTTAATCTGCAAATTGCAGAAAGTAGTTCTATAAATGCATACCTACATGTAAATGCTTGGGTCAATTCGATACTTGAATTGTTGTTGTACGCAGCTAGTCATGGGACTAATAAAATTTGATAATTACCCTGCTGAATCAAAACTCAAACTTGAATGAACTCGAGTTGTGTAATCCACACCTACATGTAAAAACTTTTGTGTACATGCCTGCCAATACCAGTGAAACTACTGCTGTAATATTAAGTAGGCATTTGTGGATATATTGTTATGTTAGTTATCATTTTTATTTGTAACAAAACATGTAACCACATTAATTCCTAGCATGAGTTTTTCATTTCCATTAATTTTTCAACCTATTAGAAATGATTTGGTTTTGATATATTTACGTGCATGTATAGCATGTCTACAAAAAAAAAATGTGCAGGACAAAAGCGCTCTCTTTAGCAATTAAAGGATACTGTTGTGACTGATGCTTTCATCAAAATTAAGGGCATATTCTAAGCTTTCAAATGCCACTTATTCTGTTCACTTTGCTTGTTTTAATCTGAATTATGCTTACCGGTAGGTAACAACGAAAGGGTAAAATCACATTGTACCACTTTAACGAGGGAAGAGGACCTGATGCTGTCATTGACTGTAGTAAATGTGGCACAATTGTGATTTTACTCTTTGTATGTAAACTACAACATTCATGGACTGTTATCATTAACTGTAAAAATGACAAAATTGTGATTTTACCTTTTCATTGTTATGTAACCATCTCAAGATTAAAACAAGCAAATTGAATAGAACAAATGACATTTTGAAAGCTAAAACTGTGCCCTTGACGTTGACGTAAGCACCATTTCACAACATTATTTTTTAATTGCCCAATTCCATGCACAATTTTTGTAAGACACGCTGTATACACTTACTGTTGAGGCATTGGTCAGCTTGCCCAGCACGGCCTGAATCCTAGCCCCGTTGGACCGCTTGTCCAGCTCGACCGTCTCGTAGCTTGCCCCGTAGTCATCCAGTATCCTCTTAACCTCCTTGCAGTGAGGGCAGTACGTCTTGGAGAAGACCACCACGCACTTGTCGTGGGTAATGCCCTGGACGTACTGGGCCTCTGGGCCGTCTATGGCAACATCCTGCGTACTAGCAGATGAAAACAGGGAACCCATGGTTGATGTCTATGAAGATCTGTGGAAGACAAAAACAGAGGAGAAGAAAGACAGGAGCAAGAAGAAGAGAGGGAAGGGAAAGTGGGTGATGAGAAAAAGCGAATAAAGCAGACAGAAAAATCCATTATCATTCAATCTTTTCCCTGGAAGGTTCAATGTACATGTACATGTATACAGCTGTGTACAGTAAGTCTGTATTCAGCTCATTTAAAACAGCATTCATCAGGATGAAAATCTAGTAGATCTAGATATTTTGGTCTGCACTTGGTGGCTTGCCCTTTGCAGTTTAATTTTGATTCTGGACAAATGAAAACATGGAAATTAATTTACTTTGCCTGAACAGGCAAGTTCATGTAAACATTTTTACTCTTAAGTTGAGTCACAAGGTTTGTGTCTTTCAATTCAGTTTCAATTTTGCGTAAATTCCAATTTAGGCTGATGAAAGTTGAGTTCATGGTCCTCGTCAGCGCCTGCATCACATTTTGCTCCCAAGCGAAAAAAGTTCAACACTCAACGCTGACAAAATTCCCACGACAAAAGGTCCCAATCTGAAATTCCTACCTCAAAGCATCATCCGTCTCTCTGATTGGATGCAGTGCATTGGCCATGTGACGAGTCTCTGAGATTGTCATGGGCCGACCGATGTGGCAATCGGCCGCCAGGACGATCGCTGATTGGCCAATTCTATCACTCGCTACTTCAGTTCAATAGGCTATTAGGCCTGGCCAGATAAATGAAAATTCCCCGCAAGGGTGGATCAAAGAATTAAGGACTATACATGTAACACTGTTAGTTGATATGCCCTCATGAGATGTTTTCATTATGACCATTTACATATAAATTGTATTGAATGTGTTTCATTATAAAAACCAATAAAAAATGAACTTAAGAAATGATAAAGCTTGAAATTAACCTTTGTATGAATACGACTACATGTATATATTAGTTTAGGAAAGAGGAATGTTGATCAAAATCTATCTTCAAAATTCCTAATATGCCCCGTGAAAGCTAGTCTGAATTTCAGACCTCCACTGCGAAGCAGGGGCCTTCCACGGAGCGGAAGGTGTGAACGAAAACGGTTTATGGGCTTTTAACTTATCTCTTGTTTTTCTGACATTTCCTGAAAAATCCAGAAACTACCATTACTTTGTATGGGGCTTCTTTGACTCTCTATCCCATTAGAGTGATCAGATAACAGCTTGCTTGGAACCACTCACATACACAAACTGCTTATTTATAGGCTACCACCTGTTCTGGACTGAAAGTGTCAATCACTTGTTACTACCATACACTAGACTGCCTGTACTACGGTCATCCCAAGTGGCCCTTGCCTCAGGCGATCAGCTAATCACATTACATCAGTGCTGACCTGACAGATAAGAACCGATAAATCTTCTCTGGGAGGGCTATTTTTGTGGATTTTTTTACGTAACTAGAAATGTACGTTTACTGCCAGACTATTATGATGGATACAGGTTTGGTTGTAGATTCCAGAATAATGGTCTGGCAGTCAGACTACGTGAAAGCATGAAATCAGAGTCGGATGAAAGATGAAAGTTGAACAAAACCCCTCATCAAAATCTCAGCATTGACTGACGAGAACCATGAAATCAACTTTTTTTGGCCAAACCTGTAGAAACACTTTCGGACACAAGCATTTTGTTTTACTTGGGCAAATGAATGAATGAAAACAAAAATTTTGTTTGCTCAATCTGGCAAGCAGCCAAAAAGATTAGCGTGGATCTCTGTGGTAGATTAGTAGTGTTCTGGCCTTGATACACTTCAGCTTCAAATGCAGTCAGTGTTGCGCCAATGTCAGCTGTCGAAGTGTCCTTGCAGGTATTGTACTAGGGATCCAGATGATTTGAAGCATTTCATTTGGCAGTATTTACCTGTCTTGTTTGGCCCTTGGAAGTCAGTGGTCTTGAATATCTTCAACTTCTTTATTGGAATAGTGCAGCTGGACCATTCCTTATCAAGTCAATCCCTTACCAACTTGGACTCAGTTTAATTTACCAACTATTCTGTCAGCAAAATGTCCATAAAGACGCATCACGTTAACTTGAATGTTCAAGATTTAGATTTCACTCCCGACCATTCCTTTCACAAACGTGAATGAATCTTATGGGAACATGTCATTGCATGGTGGCGATCAAGGGGGGGGGGGGGTGGGAGGATGGGGGACGTGGCCCCTCTCGATCTTTTTTGGGGAGGATCGATCGTCCCCCTTGATTTTTCAAACTTAATATTATTTTTTTCTAGATCTATTTTGTTACACTTTTTTTCTGTTTGTGAAACTATTCGAAAGATAAGTAGACTCTACTGTAAATATGATTGAAATGCATTATTAAAGGGTAAAGAGTAAAGGGTAACGAGGGTTTAAAGGTCATCAGATTTTCCACTTTTTAACAAAAATATGTATACTCGGCTTGGGACGTTTTTCACCTCGCACAAGGGTAGATTTATTATTAATTCGTCTTCCGGGTCGCGCCTCTGGCCCTCCCCCCGCCCCCCCGCAAATCTCCGCTCGTGCTCAAGTTACGATACGTTAATAAATATGCACCAACACCGCGGGGGGGGGGGGGCAGTATAATTGTGTGATACATGTACGTACATTATGGCCGCGGTCCGACGACCCAGCCTTTTCAGTCCCAGAATTTGCCATTCGCGCTTCTGATTTTTCGCTTCGGCCGCGCCCTCTCGTGGCCGGCCGAGCCAGAGCATGCCATTATCAGCACACCGAAACTTCGCCGGCGGTGGCAGTTCCAGAGCATAGCATTTTGAGGTTTCTGAAGGCCTTAGCGTCCAGTTCCAGAGACCCCCATTTTTTCGATCAAAGCCCATTCCAGAGCCCCGACTTGTTCGGATTTCGTGAAGCAGCACGTAGGCTATCACTTTGTAAGTCTAGTGCCCCGGCCTCCCCCCACCCCCGCCCCCCCCCCCGGGCACGCAACCATCGAATGATAAAATGCAACATGCAACACTGCACTCCCATTCTTGTCACGTCAATTCAATTGATTGCACTACGTTGTGACTTTCAACGGACCCATCAATCAATAATGTTGATTGGCATGATTGGGACATTTTCCAAAATGCCAATCCGGCCGGATTCCCAACAAACGTGATCGTGATTCGCAACAAACATGACAAACCAGGCACTCCAAAAACAAACTCACTCCACATTCGTGCACTGCATGCTGTGACTAATATTCGGCTAATATTCAACTCATTCTGTTAATACTTACTTATCGTACTTACTCAAATCTCTTGTGTCATGCACTGCACTCACTGCTAAAACAGCTGTGATGAAAGAACACACAACAACAGCGCACACTCCCACTCACTAAAATGTAAACACTATCAGCTGACTCCAATCTCATTGTTCAATGTGCATGTGTCCAGTCACGCACGTACATCGTCCTTCAATTAGTCTCAAGAGCAGGCATTCGCGACATTCATCGCACAAAAACAAAACACAAACGGGAAGATAATGAACAAAAAAACAGACATATCGAATGTCTCAACTTTTTTCAGTGACGATGTATCAACAACTGACTATCCGAGGCAATGCATATTTCATTTTTGCAATATGGTTTCAGGTTTCATAAATTGCTGTCAACCTGTACAATAAGTCTATCCATTGTCTGGAATGTAGATTTATAAAGTTCAGCGAATTCAGCGAGGACAATTAATGATAAGGTCCATATGGAGAAGGTCCGTGTATTGTGCATCATTAAGGGGGCGGGGCAACCCGGGGGCAACCCCCAACCCCCCCCCCCGCCGCCCAAATTGCGCTTTTGGAGCAGTAAATTGTAAATGTTGATCGGTACATTTGAATATTATGTGGGCAGGGCCTTGTGAAAGTGACCCAACAAAATTTCAAATACATTTTTGTAAATCACCCACCAATAAAATACCCGGGTAACTTCCCCCTTTTCTTTTTTCTGAATCCGCCCCGTGGGAAAGGCAATCACCTCGGCTTATTAATTAAAATGATGAATGATTCTCTTTGCGTGAGTCTTGTACCTCTTATACGTAACCGATGGCGTCATCCATACGGAAATTAAAGCTGATGGTAGATATTTCCAAGCTAGTCGAAAATCCAATAGAGA
>JZLH01S0131449.1:8095-19161 GCA_001188425.1 Eucidaris tribuloides
TTATTTCAAAAGGTTAAAGCTACACTATAATTTCATGTGGAAAATTGTTAAGAATGCGTATCGAAATTACAGTGTAAGACGAGTATTCTTTACCGAGTACATCCAAGATTTGATAGGGATATCATTA
The DNA here is from genome assembly GCA_001188425.1 of Eucidaris tribuloides. NCBI lineage: Eukaryota > Metazoa > Echinodermata > Echinoidea > Cidaroida > Cidaridae > Eucidaris > Eucidaris tribuloides. Next base: position 8,223 of record JZLH01S0131449.1, read on the forward strand.
TTATGTTGGGAAAAGAATGTTCTAACCATTAAAAAAAAACAATGACAATTTGCCGATGATGTTGAAGAATTTAACGATTATAGGCCTGCGTTCTTTCTGGTTCTGTATAATCTTGGTAAAGCGATTTTTTTTTAGTCCAAATTTTCTTTCCACTTTTCCAGTAGAGTGATCGTATTCAAATGGAGATCTATTGAAAAAAAGAAATTAACGATCGCAGGTTCGCAGGTATTGCATTCTTCCTGGGCCTGTATAATCTCGGCAAAGTGATTTTGTTCTCTTTAGTTCAATTTTTTTCCAGTAAGCGCTAAAATCATTTTATTTCAATTGCGTTTGTTAAAATAATTTAATAGTTAGTGTTTAATATGTTCTATAAGTAGTTGTATGATATACTGGAAATCACATAATTTTCTTCACCTAATTTCAAAAGGTTCAAGGTAATATTGATATCCAATATGAGATGAGGTATTGTTTACCCTAATGCATGTAAGATTTTGAGAAGGGAAGGCACACGGCTCTTTGTTGACTGAGATTTCCAGATAATGACATTATTACTCATTGTTTCCTATGAAATTAAAAAGAACTGGTTGTGATCCTTCAAATAGTCTACATTAAGTATAGGAAAACGGTAGAGGAAGCTTGTTTCCGCGCACACCCGAACCAAGATTGTACCCTCTAATATACTAGCCATTATTGTAACTTATTCGAGCTGTGGTTTAACGTTATTAAGTCAGCCTGTAAGTATCTCGCATGCCAGGAAAAAAAACCCATTTCAGAATTGTTTCAATGAAACTGTATTGACTACAATTTCCTGTATAATTCAGGATATAAGTAAATCTTCAATAATCACTCAACTACTTCGTGTATTTCGTTACAATAGTCTTACAGTATGTATAGACTTACTATGATGTTTATGTTGACTTTAACATACGTTTCATATTCTACACGAATCTTATCAACGTCATACTGGCACAGTTATTCGGTAATAAAATGGCAAAATTGATTAAATGTAGCACGTGTATGCCCAAATTAGAGACGAGTGTGGCCAATTTTTTTTCACAAAACGTCGAGTAGATTTGTTCCGATAAAGTAGTGTTTGAGTCTTCCAGAGTGTACACAAGTTGGGAATGCCAGATATTTAATTTTTATCTCTTTGCACATTAGCTCCTTACTCTTAATAACGATCAATTTTCATATCAAAATACAGGTCTGATTTTGGATTATTCATATCCTACAATCAAGTACATTATTGGCTTCATTATATCAATTTTCTCAGGAGAACACATTCCAGGGAAAATTTGACCGATTGTTGATTCGTTTTTTTCTAGTATTAATGTTAGCTGACACGTTTTTTGACAGTGGTTTCGAAACATGAAAGATATTATGTTTTCGACAATTAGCTCATTACCAGTGATTTTAAATCATTCAAGTTGCTCTGTCAAAACTGTGATATATCGATCCAGATTTTTGTTTTCCGCTATTTTGAGAGCTACTTCTCTTGTTTAGCATTTGCCTTTTAAATATACCCGGGTTAGATTCATCGTGTTTTAATGAGCACTTATAAGTACATATTTCCAGCTTTAACTTCCACAGTCATCGTAGGGCGAGGAACATTATGCAAACATTCACTGTGTTCAACGTCTCAAAACTTCCCCGCGCATGTAAATTGCTTTGCAAGCTTTTTTAAGAAGTGTATAACTTTCACATAAGCGTAGATTTTAATCACCAAATTTCAATTGCCTGCAATCAAGTCATGGGGCACGATAATGACATAAAGTGCAATTATCACGTCCTCTTTTTTGGTTAAATATAAAACCAGTTCAATCCATTAAGATGAAGGATTAAAGGAATAATGTAGACAATGTATGTTCACAGTAAATTTCAGTGGATGTATTGTTTTTGTAATCGACTGGAATTGTTATTTCTCTATAATCATTCATAACATATTAATATAATCAATTTATTGGCATAATAATTCCAGCGGGGTTGTTAATTCTGTATGCCTTCGCCAAGGCTAACCGCGTTTGGAGTATTTCAAATACCGTATTAAATAAGCAAATGAATCTGAACTGAGAAAAACTATCCCTGTCAACATGTTTTGGGTAAATTATTTTCTTTGTGAAATGGTCTCTTTTACCATGAATGTGGTGATCTACTTTCATTTACTTACTTAAAATAATAATTCTGAGGTAAAATTTACAGGCAGCCGGGTAAATCAGTACAATGGTTGTAAATTCCTACATAAACGCTTTCTGAGATGCAGATGTAATATTCCATCATTTTGAGATACCACATATTTATTTCCACGCAATATATCCCCATTCGCTAACCAGCATGCATGTGGCCTTGAAGAAGCTTTACAAGCAATAACATTTCATTATCATTATTTTTTTTTTTTTTTTTTTGGGGGGGGGGGGGAGATGTGTTTCGTACCGTACAATTCATCAGTTAAAACTTCAGCAGCGTCATACGTTGATGTAAGGAAGTTTGGGCGGTAATTTTTTTATTAGATTTTAACAGTTAAAATTTAAAAATTATAGAAAGAGCTCTGCCATTGTCGTGAACTTTTTTAGCCTTTGTAAGGCCGTAACAGCGTTTGAGACAGATAATGTGTGGCGATATTTTTGCATGATTAAAAATAATACTTTTCAAGCACAAATGCCTTACTATTTTTGTTTAAACAACATCATGGAAATTCCAAGAGTGTCCTCTTAATTCTCAAGACATGTGCCTAAAGCTAAACGAAGCAGTTATGAAGGTAGCATTATAACCGGTTTGTCTCTAATCCCAATACGGATGTTATTACTAAACTCACATTTAACGGACGATTTTTGTCTGAACCGAATTGAAAAATGCTCATTCTAATCATATTCCTTTAATTTAAAAAAAGCGCATAGGCATATTTGGGATTTTTGGTGACGCCAGGAGATGATTTGTTGTTCTTTTCCTCTAAAAATCGTGGCCATCTTTACCCCGAATCTGGATATTGGTTAGGTGAAAAACTGTCTTTCAGTTATGTAACAGCTACAGTGTATAGCGTTTTATGAAGATGCAGTAAAACCGATTAGGTTTCCGTAGGATATCACGGTTACCCCGTTAAACTACATGAAGACGTAAATAAAGTTCCAAATAATTTTTTCAACAGATCTCCATTTATATGACGATCACTTTAACAACTGGAAAGTGGACGGAACATTTAAACTAAAAAAAAAAAGCAAAAATCGCTTTACCAAGACTATACATAACAGAGAGGAAAGCAGGCTCTATCATCGTCTAATTTCATGAAGATGAACAATCATCGGCAAATATGCATTTTTTCATGGTTAGAACATTCTTTTCCAACAAAATTATATCATGATATCCTATCAAAGTCTTGGATATATTCGGTAAACAAATACCTCAGTCTTAGACTGTAATTTAGATACGGCATTCTTAACAATTTTCCCACCTGAAATGTATAGTGTAGCTTTCACCTTTTGAATAAGGTGAAGAAAATTATTATGCGATTTCCAGAAATCTAGCAATTCTCCAAAACACATTAAACCACTAATTATAAAATAATTCTGACAACGCATGGAATATCATTTTTGCTTTACTGAGAACAAAATTTGAACTAAAGTGAACAATCAGCTCTCCGGATTATACAGCCAGAAGAATGCACACTGCGGATCGTTATTTTCACATCATTGACAATGTCCTTGTTTTTTGGCTTTAATATTAGAAAATTCTTTTTTTCGCAACAAGAAATGAATCCTAATTGTTTTTTTAAGTACGCGTTTGGATCCTAGAATCACTTTTGTGTTAAGGCAATAACGCTTATCAATTCGCGCCCACCTTTTTCCCCAACAGCATCCTCGCGAGGTAGCGAGATATCTTGGTCAGGCAGCGCGTGCGTAGAATAAGAATAGATTAGAATAAATCTCAATGACAAAAGGAGGGCATTATGTCTTTTGTCTGTCAACATGGCACGGGGGGCCGCATTGAGAGAATATTTCGGCGTTCCGGATTACCACTCAAGATTTAAGGAATGCATTTTTGGGATCAACATTGCTCAGAAATGGTTCCTCAGAATCCAAACGCCTTACTCAAAATCCAGAAACAGGGTATCTATTTTGTTAGGAAAATAAGATGTGCTAACTGATGATTTTAACACAATACAAGACATTTTCGTTCGTGCTAGAATTGTATGTTATACACAGGTATGCAAATATATATACATATGAATTGATGAGCCGATGACGTGTTCGCATTCCCCTCCTTGGCCATCCTGTGGTAATGTGACCGTAATACTTTCTCACCTTTAATGTGAGTCAGCAACGGGTAACTGTTTAGAATATGATATACTGCAACTGGAAGTAGATGTTCGCAATCTAATGTAGAGTAGATGATGTATTACGGGAAGAATTTATGATCATGAAAACGTCAAGATACGTTACAACACATTATTTTTCAGATTTATTCTTTTATTTTCGATATTTCGTGTGAAGTGTACCTTTAAGTTCAAAGGCTATGATCTTTTAAGTGATACAGCAATTTGACTATACAAGTACCTAGGGTTGTTCTCTAGTCTACATTCTTACTCAATATCCATGGTGGCGTACGATAATGGAGAAGTGGTGTGGACCAGCTCTGCACTCGCGAATAATATCGTTTACATTTTCGGGTTTCGTGCTTACACCCCAGTATCTCAAATTCGGCCACTATTGCTTCAAGTTACTTGAGAGGAGATTCCGAGAAGAACGCGCGCGCCGCTACACATTGTTGATCCAAATTGTACGTATGTAAATTAGAAGTCATAGTCTTGGGAGGGGGGCATGCTCAGCTCGGGTCATACACTAATCGAGCGTCGATCGTAGATTATGGTGTGCAGCAGTGTTACGTATCCTTGCGATGTAGCGGAGATCACAGTATTGAATGACGAGTCGCGGTCTGTGACATAGGTTCATATGACTCTATGTATTCATGCAAGAGTATTCATAGATTTTATGATTCCTTGTGTGTGCGCCAGGTTTGCGAGTTAGTGATGGGGAAATTCCCGTGCTGGTAATCGTCGGCTAGTTGCAGCCTCGGTCGTCAATAGCGAAAAAGCGCTGGTTCGCAATCGTAGCGAGATTTAATCATGAAAGCAGGGCGTATTTTGGGCGTAATTCACAGGACCTAGGTAGGTAAAAAATTGATCGCAGTGCAACTGATGATGATAGAGATGTTTGCATCGTATCGTGTTCACGAAGCAGTCCCGTATTCTCTTGGCTGTATCTCTGGGCAATCGCGATGGCGTTAGATCGCTGCAGGCTGGGAGCCTTCGAGCGGCAACAATATTTATTAATACATGTTAGTATATTGCTAGACTAGTCTTTGTCAGATGTGGGCTTTTCGCCTTCTTCTGATAATGCCAGATAATGCAGTATTGTTTTCGGTCTGTTTGGAGTTGCCGTGTCGCTAGATAGTACGGAATGAGATACTCATCCGCGGCATAAGTCCCGAGATGGCTACGTAGACGCTCGAACGGGACCAGCATCATCCGGTAAGTGATATGGTGGATCAAGAGAGATAATGAAGCACAGTATGGGGGAGTTTAATAACATGTCATTAAGTTTATACTAGTCAGTACGGCGCACGTCCAATATCGCGAGACTATCTCCATGTCGGCGATTATCTCCGATATCGAGACTTTTAATGGGTCTCAAAAGTTGGCGCAAAGAATCTCCGATTATCTGGAGTTTTTTTTTCGCAAGACCAATCGGCACTGGTGCATGGTGGTGTCAATAAAGATCCAGGATTTTACCATAGGGGCGCCGCTCGTAAACCAGGAATGTCGCGCGAACACTTAGGATGTCGGGAAAAACGGAACTAAAAGCCTTGTACTTGTTTACCAAGAATGTCCTTGGTTTTTGTTCGAGGACATTTTTTTTTGCAAATGCCCTGCGGCCTAGGATTAACTCTGGGGCGGTCTTTGAAAAGTGGCTAAAATAGACTCTACGTAAAATTTTAGCCCTAGTTCACCGATTACATTTAAATTTCACGTCTACTTTTTGTGCAGGCGCGCACGGAAAGCGATAGTTGTTCACGATTACAAAAGCGATACGCAACGATATCGATCGATAGTATCGACTTTGGCAGCACTGTTTACACACCGATTACTACGTGGTAGAAAGGCAAATTTAATGCCATTCCACCTGATCAAGACGGACACAAACTTGATCGAACTACCTGCTGCTACTCGAAGTTGGGCATAAATGCTTCTGTTTCTGAATAAAAAAAAGAGATATAGATGTGGCAAAGTTGTTACTTGGGACATTTGGTATGTTGAAACGTTATGAAAAGCTTGAATAGTTCTATGTACACCCGTAGCATTATCAGTGTACTTCGTACTTTGTGGTCTTGTATGGACTGTGATACTGATTGAATTATGGGGTCAAGAATTGCGCATTCCTTTGCGAGCGAGACGGTAAACACACGATTGCTCGTCGGTGGCGGTTGTTTTGCCAAAATGATTTCAGCTAATATCGCGGGTCATGTTGTTGATGCGAGGATATAGCTATTGTTAATACATGCTAATACATGTATAACACATTTTTTTTCTTTCATTGTAACAGACTGTGAGGGACATTGACGATTACATACTGCTATGGTTGACTCTGTACTTCTCGCTACATATGCGACTTGTTATAGAATGTGATGACGATAATAATGAAAAAAAAAAAATCGCTCGTACATTACATCTGGTTTAGTCCATCTGAATATAGAGGGTAAATTGATGTCATACTATGTAAGTCAGTCACTATCAATATCAGATTAACTATAATTGTACATTGAATGCTTGTTAAACATTGTGAAGCGGCTTATGCTTTAAAAAAAAAAAGGTTAAGTTTATTCTGATCTTTTTTCCACCTAAATTTTACATTGCTCTTATTATTGCTTTAGCTCCTGTGTATGTGGATATATTTTAATTATTACTCAATGAACTATTCTATAATTCTAGAGTCCATACTATCGAACGTAATTACATAGCTGGCAACTGGCTCTCTTTATTGTGACCTGTGTTTTAAGGAATCACTGCTTTTATTGTACGGTTGGTAAACTTAACGCACAGATGGGATGATTATCAAAATTTCTTTCTGATTCTGATGGATATCAAACTTGATATTTTTTTTGTTTACTCCCGTTAGTTTTAGAGACATAATCTGTCTCCTTTCAATCATTCTTATACTCTTGCTATTCAATTCCATTGCCATAATTTGTTTGCGTTAATTGTTTGTTTTTTTTTTTTCCTTTTCATCCACCAGTTTGGTGTGCAGGCATGCCGTGCTCCATTGTGTAGCAGAGAACATGAACATTACTTTCATTTGGGGACACTAATTCTACAAAATATGAGGAGGAGTCATCAGATTTTGCACACTGACATTGTATGTTGAGAGACTAATTAAAGAACTGAAAATAAAACGGCACACAAAACACATTACTTACCTGACAATAATATTTCTATACAAAGCATTAGAATTACCAAACAAGGCCAAACAAAACAAAAGCATCAGTAAAACAATAATTTAGTTTATGATAAAAAAATATAATATAAACTAGAACAAGTAATGAATACATGCATAATCGCGACCAAGGATGGTTATTAGAAATTCATGTTGTGGAGTAATGCAAATAAATGACTGGGGTGTAGAAGAAATTCAGCACAGATATGTTGCGCGGAGCCAGAGAAAACCAGAAAGGAAATTGATGAAGTAGTGCAAATATAGAAGGCATTCAAAATATTATGTGGCCATATGATAACAAGATGCTGGCAGAATAACTCGTTTACGCCCTGAAGGAATGAGAAGTGATATACAGGGAAAGAAAGAGATAAGATGGTGAAATCGAGGTCTACATGGCAGTTTGGAATTGATCAGTAACCCTGGACTTGGCATAATAGAGGGACTGATGCAGTGGTTTACAAGCTGAACTTGTTGGAGTTACACAGCCGCCCCACCGTCCCACCCGCCATCCTCATGAGAGCGGCACTAGAATGCTGATGCATGATAATCAGGATTAATGCATATGGAAATGTCGTCATCTTACAATCATTCTACTTCATGTGAAAGAAGTGTATAAAGTACTTCATGTAACACTTGACTGTATTTCAAATTTTCAAGAGTTTTACATTTTTTTTCATCATGCATTTGGGCATCACATTCACATGTTAAGAGCTGGCAGTGTTGATTTGAGTCCAAGTATGAAGTCAAATAAAAGCCTTGGATAGCAAAATGGCTTCAAAGTCCAGGACTTGATTGATGGCTGCCAGTTTATGCTTTTAACCAATAACAAGTCCATCAAAGAAGTTGATCAAGTATTATTGAAGGAGCAACTTGAAGAGTTGTGTAAGAATATGGTTCTTGTTGGGCATGTTACACAATGAAAAGTGCTTCGTGTAAAATCATGTAATAAAGATGTAACATGTATAGCTACATGCAAAGATTATGAAATAAGCTATTATTGTATAAGTCTAGCTAACATAACATTTTTACTTCATGCATAATGTAATAAAAAAGAATGATTAATTGCTAATGAATTCCTTAATATATTTTAACATTGCATATTCACAGACAATATACAATTTAGAAAAATACAGAAAGGAAAAGCAGTAAACATTGCTTTCTTTATTAAGATGTAATTAAGGAAAAGACAAGTATTGACCATGTAGAGGGTTATTCAACGCTGGTCTTCTGTCTTGATGTCAAATTGATTGTAGCATGAATCACAGCATGGTTCAATATATTTTTATGTCATCAGAACGAGACAATGATCAAGATGCTACCTGTGATATCTCCTGAGATAAGCTATGCTGTACGATTTTTGTGAAAGATCTCCTGATTTTTGACGTCAGATTGAGGTACCATATCCAGTCATGAGAGTAAATATTTGCAATGACCGAGAATTGCCGAGTAGATGTGGTTCTGCGACATCGGAAGTATGAGAGATAGTCGCTAGCATCATAATCAAGATCCAAGTACTTCATGAGATCATCTCTCATTTGTGCGGACTATAATTGACTCTTGTCCCGCAATCTTGGTTGCATGGAGAGTAGATGGATAGACTTCCTGATATGGATGATACACAGCATGGTCCATCATCAACTTCTGCTCTGCGTACAGAGCTAGATTGATTCAGTGTTTTCAGGTTTGGTAATCACGCTTTTGTTTTAATTTTTGATAGGAGTGTCTTTGAATGTTGACAATTCTTTGGTATTGGTACCATTTGCGGGCTGTCCCCTGTTTTATAAGCTGGTATAAAGTGCATGATTGAATAAAATCATAACGCATCAAAGTAAGCAAGTTTATAAAAATATTCAGATGATAACAAACGATATTTTTTATTCATGAGATTGTTTTTATCTGAATGCACAAATTTTAGACTATGGTTTAGCTGGATTAAAAAATATGTCAGTCTAGATTATTACACTTTGAGCAATAAGATGTTGGTATGAAATTACATCACGCTCATATCAAAAAGTTAATGAGGTAAAAAGAATTATGAGTAAGCACTCCAAAAAATGATAGTGCTATAATAGATTATTAATTGCAAACGAAAGAGCATATCAATAAAGAGATGAAAATAGATTGGGTGTAAGATCATATATGATACTCCTGTCTGATATGAATGCGCAGCATGCTTGGTGTGCATCAAGTTTAATTTGACATTACTTCTTAATATCAACTCGTTCTGTGAGTTCTTTACAATACTCATGACAAAAACGGTAAATGAATAATAACTGTCTTAGACAGTATATGGCAACAATTGTAGGGACTCTTGTTTGCTAGCATAACACAAACTAGCCGAGCTTAAGCCATTCGACATGATCGTATTACGTAGAAGACACTGACAAATTAATAAGTATTTCCTTGTCACGGTCTGCATCTTATCTTTTACCCACTGCTAAAAATAATAGGTCGAATTATAGGAGATGGGTATAAACTTATCTCCTGAATAATAAAAAGTAAACATATTCAATTGTTATTAGTGTGATAAAAATATATATGCAATGCATCTGTTAGGCATTATACCCAGACATGACAGTCGGGTTGATTATCAGATTGGTCACGTTAGGCAATATGACGGACATGTACTACAAGGCATAGCCATGGCTATGGTCTGAGATGTCCATAGGTACATTATCTTGGTAATCTAGTACAGTCCGCTGCTAGAATTGGGATCTCCCTCAAAATTTTGTGCGGCGAGCCGATGTCCGGCGCTGTCCGAAGTTTCTACTCAAGTACATAGTCTATCATCACAGAGCATATACGCGTTTACGAGGCGTGCGCCCCTTTTATACTGGTTACATAGAGTCTAATACAAAATTGTGTCTAATATTTTATAAAGAATAATATATTGATTATGAGAACAATTCTCATAACTATTGTTGGTATACGATAGCGACATTCACAGCAACTTGACATTATTGATCAACTGCTTGGGCAAGTAATGTAAACAGTCAAGTCATAAACATGAGTAAGAGAATCGGTGAAGTTTCAAGTTGACGTGTGCTCATGTGGGTAAAATCATACAGGACTTCCTGAGTATCAGTTTCCTAAGGTTATGCGATACAATGATCCCTGGCATGCGCAGGTAAATAATAAAAAAAAAAGTCTCCTAATTATTGTCGACCTCATCTTCGCGAAATTTGGGAGCGGAAAGTCTTCGGGGGATATATCGGAGCAGTCTATCCGAAATTGGAGAGAATCTGCCGATATTGGACGTTGCGCCCGTACTCGCATAAGTACATCCACAGCACACACACTCTTTGACAATTGACAACCGCATCACACTAAAGTAGGAGACAGTGATCTTTGACGTTTTATCCGTAAAGAATATACGGAAAATTCATTTCGTATATATTAATTAGCCTTTTCATGTAAAAAATCATGTGGAATATTTCGCCTTTGCTTAAAACGGAATT
>JZLH01S0131449.1:52398-63007 GCA_001188425.1 Eucidaris tribuloides
TAGAAAAAACTTGAGAGTTAATCTAATTTCCGCAAATTATTTGTAATTTTTTTGCATTCAAAAATATGTATTTTCATGAATTTGTGATTTATTTTTAAAAGAAATTTTGTTGATGCGCCTCATATGTTATGTGATGTGTGCATACAATTTTTCGTAACAGTTTACAACCTTCACATCTGTTAGTCCCATGGGTCCCATTGGGGTCCATCAGAGGGGATATCACGGGGGGGGGGGGAAAAGGAAATGGAAAAAAATTCACATCGCCATATTTGTTATAAATGGAATTGTTAACCCCATCTCTGCCAGGGGGCCGGGAGCGCCGCCCCCCCCCGACGTTTCGCGCATATGTCGCGCAACGCGAAAGCTTCGCCGCGATGTTTCATTACTTTTTTCTATTCCTCCGAGCCTCCCGCATCATTAAGGACCTAATTTGCGACTGCCGGTACCGCGATTCCGGAAATACGCATAATTTTGTACATGCATGTCGCGACCAAAGCATTGCTCAAAACATTGATCTTTGTTACAAGATTTCAATACCATGTTTTTGAGCCAAAATCATAATTGATGATATTTTTTACTTTTACTTATTCAACATTACTTAATTTGATGTTATTTGTGATTGGGATAGAGTGTCACCAACAAATGTTCACAAAAAAACAATGAAAGAACAAAAGGTCGAAAAAAACAAAGAAATACATTAGAAATTGCAAAACAATAAAATACATGAAAATTGATTTGGTAAATTGCATTTTTTTATTTTCAAGCAAGCAACTATTTGCTAAGAACACCACAAAGGCGTCTCTACACCAAGAATTAGCACATTTGGGAAAAGCTTTAATTAGTGAGTAGAGCAAAAAGTATGATTTCACAGTATTAATATGCATTAAATTAGCATAATTAAGCTGGGAAAACAAGAATTTCAAGAAAAAAAATAATACAGATTTTGTAGATGAGCGCTCGACAGCGACATTCAACATTTTCGTCGTGATCGCCGGTTCGACAGAGCCGAGATTCTGAAGGGGGCGGCCGCTCACGGGCCCCCGCCCCCCCATTGATCTCCAAAATACCCGCGGCAGAGATAGGGTTAAGATTTTAACTTAACATGGCAAATCAGCTGTATTGCAAGTGGGATAGCCACAGTTTTTAAAAATGGTTTCATGTTTACCCCGTGACTGCCATATATTAGACAAATGAAGCCGGCCAAAACTTATGCGACAATTGATGTATGTATTCTCTGTGGGCACCACAGAGATTGTGGCAACCTCAGAATGAGATTGTGCTGCCCACCCCCCCCCCCCCCCTCACCCTTCAGGGCCCCTTTGAAAATTTCACTTTTCTTTCACGCTCAAATGTATGAAAATATTATACTGTAATTCTTTTATTCCACAGGGATTTGCACATTCATCAACTTTTTCAACAGAGAAAGTTGCCTGCTAAAGCAATATCCACAGTGTTCTGCGTCTTGGCTCACGATCATCTTATCCTGCAAAGTTGAATGCGGCCAAGTAAGTAGACCAGCTGATATTATCTCGAAATAAGGTATACACAACATAACCTAAAAGGCGGGGGCTGCCAGATTCCCCCCCCCCCCCCACAAGATTGTTTATGCAATATATCTGCAACATGAAAACAACAGATGCTGCAGCGTTTCATGCCCCTTGTATCCTCCGCACCATAGGTGCCAGAGCATCAGGTTTCGCGGTTGTCCATCCATCCGTTACTGGTTCTCTTATCATGATAACTCAAGAACCAGTGATGGATTTTAATAAAATTGTCAGGTTTGTCACTATAATGCAAAGATAAAACTGATTAGATTTGGAGTTGAAATGCAATAAGGTCACAGGCCTAGATTACTAATTAATACATTCTGATTTGGGGCGCTCATACCACGATAACTCAAGAATGGCGTATCGGATTTAAATTAACTTTGCGTCAAGTATGTAGTACCGAGCACCAATAACTATATGAAGGGTGAACAGTCAAGTCATGAGGTTTAATACATATGTTGTTGCCACAATAACTCAAAACGAGCGTTATCAGATTTCAATGTTAACCTTGTGTCAAGGGTAGTATGAAGGCATGATTGAGCCTGATTAGGTCTCAAGAGGTGAAGAGTCAAGGTCACGATTGCCAAGGCCTTCAATACATATCCTGATTTAGGCACCGTGTTGCCCACATAACTAAAAGAAAGGTCATCAGATTTAATGTTAACTTGGATCAAGTACATGTATGCAGTATATGCACTGATCGAACTGATCAGATTTCAGAGTTTTGAAAGCGTCAAAGGTCACGAGGCCTTATTTGTGTCTGATTTGGGCTCGGTTTCACATGTTTGGAGTAATAGGTTATTAAATGTCACCATGAACCTGAATATTTCTAATCATATTGAGTACATGCATGCATAGGATTTTTGATTTGTGTATGGTTCAGCCAAATCTTGTTTAAAACTTTTACAGTTTGCTTTTTCTTATTGCTCGCTTTTTCGAATGACATATCCTGACTTTCAGTCTTCATTAATCGCAATATTGATGTAGTAATTACATTTCTTATTTGATAGCTGTTACCACTTGTATCCCATATCCTGGAATATTTCCTTGCGAAAGTCTACATTACGTTTTTCATTTAAGTTATCTGGCATTAGGGCAAATAATTGTTTGCCTATTTCTAAGCCCAGAGGACAGTTTGTTTCTATTAAGGCCTTCACATGCATTATGCAAACATAGTTTGATCTATTTCTTACCAAGAATTGGAAGAATTAAAGTGTCCTCATTCACATTCTTTGTTACCAGACTATGTGTTTTGATTGGCTGCCTTTTTTCTCTCTCTTTCTTTTTCCATATACAGACCTTCTGGCCAACAACACTGAGTGGCCAGTCTACATGCACCCCACAGAGTGAAATATCAGTCTACCTTATCATATATCAAATCCATGTTCTACAAGTTCAAGCCTTTCCATGAAAACATATTCACTTGCTGAGATCCCGAGCTTTGGTTACCACATGCTGTAACCTGAATATGCTGGATTGAAACCTACATACTTCCACCATTTTATTTTCAACTTGACAGGCAAGCATTAAACTCATCATTGCCCTGGGACGGGGGGGGGCACTGCCATTACAAGGTGTACACGTGCGCGTGTGAAAAAAATGTTAAAAGGAGTTGTTCTTCACGGTCAGCGCGGATGTACGCGCGCACATTGAAAGGGTATCAAAAATCGCCCAAAATCAGGAAAAAAGGTGTATACTTTTAAGCAGAAGGCCTTACTTTAAAAGTTATCTTTTCAGACTTATACTTGTTTAGGGCTATTCTGCAGATCGACAGATAATTAGGTGTTTACGGTCCATCCCCCGGGATCCACGCAAGGGGTATTTTCTAGAAGGATAAATCCCTATTTTTCATCATTCAAATGGCAACATATTTTCTTAATCTCATTGATGGCCAACTTCCAAAAGTGTGAATGCATTACAAAAAGAAATATATAATTTTGCGTTCAAAACATTGCCAAGTTGCATGAGAAATAATGGAAAAATAATTAAGCATGCCAATTTGAAGATTCTTGATTCATTTTCCATTGAAAAAAAATCGTACGATCGACTCATACATTGGATTGTGATAATATAGGCTTCAAATAAGGCGGAAATATTCTTCTTTTCTTTGAGCTTAATTCTTCTCTTATTTTTCTACTCCTAAGTTCATGAGTATATGATAAGAAACGTCATAAATGTCTTTGGGGATTTGGCATGGATGGGAACAAGTTTGTAGTTTTAAAAACTCTGAGTACATTGATCCTCCACGACACTAAAAGTGACACCAACGCTTATTGACACAATACGTAAAGAGTTGCACAATAAATGAAATACATTTAAAAAATGTTTGTCGTTTTATTATTCGCATGGAGTTTCGGGAAAATTTCCCACTGCAAACATTTCCACGTTTACAGTAAGATGTAAACTATGAGTAGCTTGTAGTCAATCCATATGCCGTTCTTTTGGCCTTTGTACAGGAAACCCCGTTATACGAGCTCGGATATAGCGAAGTACCGCTTTTAATGCAGGTAAATGTCTCGGTTCCCGTTCATTTACGTGCTGTTCAATGAAAGAAGCACCGTTTATAACGAGTTCGGTTATGGCGACGAGATTTAGCCTTATAATGCAGGTATGTTTCTCAACCTATTAACAAAGAGAAAAATGAGAAATTCACCGGTTAAACGAGTAAATGGATAAAGTCGCTATCGTGCTGCTAACCAAATTCTAAATTTTTGGCCAACGCAAAAATTCCTAATCGTTTCACAGTGCATCGCCACTTCAAGCTGGCACGCAGCCGAATGCCCACAGCTTACCATTGAAGTCCCCGAACTCATCGTGTTTGTGGTGTGTTATACACACAACTGTGTAAATACATTCACTTGTCACAGCACACAAAGCCTGCCTTCCGTACACAGTACTCAACGCAAGTACAAGCGTGGAACGTGCCTCTTTATTCGTGATCTAGTTTTCTTTATTATTTTGGATGAGCTATATAATGAAAATAATCAGCTTTCTGTTCATAGTTTTAGTGTCATGTATGAAAAGCAGTAAACAAGATGGATTTAATGCCTGTACATGTTATATTTTTGTTGATACATTATGTGTTACGTTTACGAGGTACCGGGTCCGTTATTACAAGGGAAAATCGTTAGTTCCCCGACAACCTCGTTATACGGGGTTTCCCTGCTACTTTCAAATAGGCTAGCGCGTCGTTTTTCCAATGTACGGCTTTACTGCAGAGTATGCGAGTAGTCAAACTATTTGTACACTGGTGAGTGAGAGATATTGTGAATCTGCTAATGTCAGAAGATTGAATTAAACTAATCCTTACCTAAAAGTGAGTTACTACCTGTACGCTTAAAAATAGATTTTTTGTCATATTCTATATCATGCATTATGATGTTCTAAAATTTGATTTTCAAAAAATTATCAATTAAACAGCTATACTTCGCCAAACAAAAACACCCATATGATCTCTTGTGGCATATTTTCAGAATGAGTTATACAGTGATCCAGAAAAACAGCAGCCCTGAAACAAGAGCTTATTGTTGCAGAACAATGAGGCATATGATGAAAAACTTGTTCAAAATAACTTTGACTTTCTGTCTTTCGAATGATTCATGGAGCCCAAAGTTATTTATTCAATCAATCTGTGCAAGTACATGACTTGAAAATTTAATGATTGATAACCATTTGCTACACTTTTAGGCTTTGGCACAAGACAAGACACATGAGTGTCAACAACAGAAAAGTGTAGCAAATGGTTTTTGACAGTAAATTTTTAAAGTCATGGCTACTCAGCAGATGAATGAAAAAAGAAGTTTGCTTAATGTATCATTTGCAAGAGCATTAAGCTCAAATCTTCCTGTTTGGATGTGTTTATTCATCATACGCACCATGTGCCCTTCTGAACAATAAGTCTTTGTTTAGGCGTTCTGGGCCGTTACTGGATACGACTTTTCTACATGTATTAATATTCATACATTCTTTTTGTCTTCTGTATGTTTCAGTAGGTCACTTATGAACACAGAGGTAACAGTCAACCATGTCTGATGCGTACACCTCTCTCTAGCTAGCAAACCTGTATTATAGTGGACACTAAAATGATTCCTGTGGCAGATAAAATAATATTCTAATGATGTCTAAATAAAAGTAGTCACTTGTCTTATAAAGGCCACACTTTATTTCCATGGCTGGCACAATATGACAGGTTTCACTGTATTTTTAGTATGTATTTACTAGTGCATGACAAAATCAAACTTGACATGCTGGAAGTACCACAATCAGAAAACCTATGATTATGAATATGCTCTTATTAATATCTTTTTTGGATACAAATGTATTTTCAGAAAAAAAATAGCTCAATGAAGATACTTTATTCGCATTTTGTCTTTATGAACAAAAATACAGTAAAAAAAATTAGCATCGCATATAGTCAATAATTGCGCGACACCTGTGATTAATACAGATGACTCCCATTATAACGAAGTCCTGGCGACCAGTAGTTTTCTTTCGTGTACAAAAATTCGTTATAACCGAACTGTTAAGAGAATACACAGCTACTGGTTGCATTACTTGCAGAACACGATCATTTTAATATCAGCTGTTTCAAACGTTGATTGCTTCCATACACACTGCAGAAACTGAGAGGGCACTCAGTCGCGTATTCAAACTGCCAATCCCTCAACTTTTTATTGCATGCTGAAGTGAATTAGTTCCCACATTTATAATGCAAACGTAATTTACTCTCACCTGGAAACTAGTGGAAAAGTGAAATTCTGAAAGATTTTCCATCATCAACCAGTACTCATATATTCTCCTTTAAAGTATATAAAGTGATAATTATTGGGACCTGAATTTTTATTTCTTATTAACAGGAATTTCCGTGTATTAACAGCCGTTATAACGCGGTGTGCACGTGTATTACATTCCCTTTCAAAGTCCTTAGAGTATGCTGAGAGAGTGACTTCTGACTTGGCCGGTTTACTGAGATTTCTGTGAACACCTGCATTATTGCAGGTCTAAGTACATAGTACTTAAAGTCTTGTGGGGTCAATGCTGTTTGCTTCAACAATGGTCACGCTCTTAAAATGATACTGCGAGTTTACTTTAATTTCTGCTGAAAATGTCGGTCACATTTGTGAAAGTCTCCTTAGCATTTTCTAAAATAAAAAAACGATGCAGTTCCAAGTCTATCACATCCACTGAAGGACCTGTCCCAGAAGAAATACCCAGGAGGGTCAAAAATAAAATATGATATCCCCAATATCACTATATGCCATAGCCATGAATTATAATACACTCCAGAGTCTAATGGGTACGCTTTACATTACAGATAAATATTTGTCATTACTTGGGCTTTATGCGGGCAAAGAAAACTTGAATATCAATCAATCAAAGACCTGATTTATTAGATCATGTTACTCGTGTAGTGGATTAATGGAACATCTGTACTGTTGCTTCTGTTCTGTTTACTGGATTAGCCCATATTAAAATTATCACCTGAACGTACAATTCTGTTCGATACTGATGTAGTTTGTGATTGCTCGTGCATAACAAAGTAAAATGATGTTGCCACGAGTTACATTTAGGAGTATTGTGGTGTGGTTGCTGTGTGAGTTTGTAATCGCCTCGCAACCAGTGACGTTTGTTAAATTTTACTGTTACAACTGCGGACATACCTTCCTGGGGGACGTTCCATGTTTTAGATCTTCTTGTAATCTGAGTGCTTAGTGATTTGATTGATGATTGATTGGCGCATTACAACCAGTAAGCGTGGGTGGGGGGTATTAAGAATGTCCGCGATTTGGAGGTTGGTAACTGCAATGTTTACGTCCGCAGTTCGTCAGAAGATTTCGTCGCTCATTTGATCGGTAAAATTGCCGGTTTCCCTCGCGTATTACGTTACAAGACAACACACTCACACAGACACACTCAAGTTAAAATGTACGTATTTGGTCGAAGGTGATTACAGGGTGTGTTGTGTGTTGTGTGTGATGGGTGGGTGGTTGTGGTGTGTTATGATTCTTACATAGAACCATATCTGTAGAGGTACAGAAAATAATGTTCATACATGTTAGATGTTTTAGGGTCAGACAATTTGGGCTGGGTGAGGCTGAATTGAAAAGTAGCATGCTCTTGCCTTCTATTTATATGTGGAGATACGGCGTGTGTGTGTGCGCTTGGGGGGAGGTAATAATTCAGTGTGTTATGCATTATTTCTATTGCGTGCGACTGTTGAAGATTTTCAATCTAATTTTGAATTCTGACCCTTGTAGCTGACATTTGCAATTCACTCTGTAGGTTCACCGGTGCGCACTTGCCGTGTGATGGGAACGTGTACCACGCCATCGACATCGGCAGAGAACAAGGTCACGTGACTTTGATGGAACCGGATCAGAAAGTAAGGGGAAATGGTCCTTCCGGCAAGTGACCTGTTAATTCGTAACCTTATTATTTTTACAAAATGATACATTGATACAGTCATGGACAAAAGTTTGGATTATATTTTTCAATCATATCAGGAAAAGGTTTATTTCCTGAAGTAGAGACACGGGCGGGACCACAGGGGATTTAGGGGATGGGCGGCCACCCCCTATTTTATCATTAAAATGACGGGAATTTACTGGGGTTTTTTTTTTGAAAATATCGCTCCCCTAATTTTGTTGATTTTGCTAGTAAAAAAAATGGCGGGCAAAAAATGCTTTTTCTCGACGTCAGCCCCCTGCCCCCCCCCCCCCCCCCGCTTGTCGGACGCTGTTGGGCTTGCATTTTGGCCAGTAAAACAATTTGTTCGGCAGGCAAAATTTCCCCCTACGAATTTCGTCACTCCTAAAATTTCACGCTGGCGCCGCCCCTGAGTGAAGCTTATTTGAACTTAATAATAATAATTATGTTCTGCAGGGGTAATTGATCATTATTTGTAAGAAATATGCACTTTAAAACAGGGCTACGTAAAGAAATAACCACATTCCAAACATTTGTCCAGAACTGTATAATAGCATTATATCGTGTAACATTATTTCCAGATTAAGAATTCTGAGCTACATGTTACTAGTGCCTCTGATAAGGTCGAACATTAAACCATAAAACCAAACAAACTGCAATTCAAAACGATTAGTACTTTGTAAAAATGAAAATTACTTCATTCAAATTTTCGGAGCATCATCGCTGAGAAAAATGAGTTTATCCAATTCACTAATATTTCGATCTTTCTTAGTGAAACCCAACATAACCAACAAAGAACCCCACAATGCGAAAGTAAACCCACGCTTCGAAACAAATGAAAGATTTCTTATTCCTTTCAATATATTTTTTCATTTTCATGCTTTGGAATGAGTCTCTTTTGGAAATAATTAAAATGGATGTACTTTCATTTGAAATAAAATATCTTTTCTTGGTCATTTGTTACCACTTTTGGATGGAAATTTCAGCTTCTCTTTTGTGTCATCCCAAAGAGCTACTAAAATTGTATGGACTTCGGTGAAAAAAAACAGTCAATCTGCCCCTGTTATAAATAAATTCTTCCTATATTTATAATGTGTGTGTGTGTGTGTGTGTGTGTGTGTGTGTGTGTGTGTGTGTCGTGTGTCGTGTGTCGTGTGTCTGTGTGTGTCGTGCGTGCGTGCGCGCTGTCGTCTCTCTCTCTCTCTCTCTCTCTCTCTCTGTGTGTGTGTGTGTGTGTGTGTGTGTGTGTGTGTGTGTGTGTGTGTGTGTGTGTCGTGTCGTCGTGTGTGGTATGGCGTCTGTCTGCTTCTGTCGTGCGTGTGGGACGTGCTATACTAAATCAGTCCCTGATCATGTAGTGGAGGATGCCGCAATATCAATAGCACATATTTACCATATTCTCATTCTTCTTCCAGTGTCGCAATATACTGCTGATAACGTTGGAGCTAGGTCCCACGATCGGTTTAACTTTCCGCAAGATATTTTCATGTCACATCACTACCCTGTAAACAGGTCAGTCGTCTTCGAAAACGAAATTATGTGGCAGGATTATCGCGAAATGGTTTTAATCGTCGCGAGATGATTTATAATGTACTGGAAGACAATGCACATTTAAGTAACTGACCTGTTGTAATCGCTTTACTCATCGGAGATGATGGAGGGGGTGGGCTGTTCTTTTACCAACTCTTCAGTCCTTATGCCGCCATTGAGACAGTTGACCTAGTAAAATGAATAAGAAATATTATAATGAAGACGTGCAATTGTTCATCAGTCTACTAACAAGTAAACGAGTGGATTATAGAGCATATCTATCAACGGTTATACGAAACCTAATTCATTCTAAACAAATGATTTCTTCGTCTTTTCAACTCACTTACTTAAACTTTCTTTGCTCCGCCTCCCCTCATCAATCACTTTTCTTTCTTCTTCTTCTTCTTCTCTTCTTCTTCTTTTCTTCTTTTTCTTTCTTCTTCTTCTTTCTATCTTCTTCTTCTTGTTTCATTAATTCTTACTTCTCTTCTTCTTCTTCTTCTATCTTCCTTCTTCTTCAATCTTCACATTCATCTTCTTCTCTGCTTCTTACTGCTTCGCGCCGTACTCATTCTCTTGACTTCTTCTTTCTTCTATTCTTCTTCTTCTCTCCTCCTCCCTCCCTTCTTCTTTCTTCTCCTCTCCTCCTCATTCTTCTTCCTCTTGTTCTTGTTTTTTTCTCTTCTTTTCTTCTTCTTATTCTTCTTCTGTTCTTTTCTCTTGTTCTTAGTTTCTTCGCTTCTGTTATTTGTTCTTGTTTCTGTTCTTGTTCTTGTTCTTACTTCATCTTCAATCTTCCCTTCGCCTTCCTCCCTTCCTTTAGGTATTTTTTTGATTCCAAAAAAAGAAAGGAATGAAACTGATTTGAACAATAACGTTTCCTTGTTTCTTGTTGTTTCGCAAAAATTGTATTAAAAGAAAAGGTTTTGTTTTCCTACTGATTCTCTCTGTTCATGTTCCTCTTTGGTACTGCGCCATCAGAAAAAACCTTCATAACTGGGAAGAAGACGGTGGGGGGGGCCCACGACTCGATGCTATATTTGGTGAGAAGATGATGATCCACTCCTCTGATCAACGTGGGCGTCAATGATGGCTCGGTACGCTCG